>VDFB02124777.1:32309-80502 GCA_007258455.2 Sequoia sempervirens | reverse complement strand
AAGGCATTTGAATGGAAAGGTTGATAATAAAATTCTATCAATACATTCTTTATATTCTTTGCTATTAGATGCAATAAAAAATATTGATAGGGATTAGGAGGCAGTGATACCATTGATTGAAAATTAGATCCCTAGGGCAAGTGATCTGGATGTCATGTATAAGGCCTCAAGGTTTGATACAAACAATAGGCCCTAATCATTAAAGCCTACTCATGTGTTAGTAAAATCATTGAAAGGTTTTTAGACCTTACCAGATGACTTGAGTAGGAAGATTAGGGAGTTGATGAATAATTTCAATGATTGGGGTAAGACATTGTTACCTGTTATAATTCATGAGCAAGGGAAAATTAGGTCATTCCAACAGTGGCAGGGTCAGGCAGGTGAGGTCATCAATAATCAATTTAATTTAATTTGTGATGACTCATATTATGACCTGCTGGTGAGTTGTATGGATAAAAGCATTAGTACCAACTCATTTTTGGAATCTTTTGAAAGAGATGCAAATCAGGTAGTAGTAAAATACACACCTTACAATTCCAAGGTGAATGAGGTAATTAATTTTGACTGGACGACTGATGAAGAATAGTAGAGGTGGGTAGATAAATAATTGACTGAGGAGGAATAAAATAATGAATTACTAGCGGGTGGTAAATTAGATGCTATGGTTACAACAACCTCCAGTTTTGCTTTGATGGCAGTCTCAACATGGGTTTCTTGTGGTTTTTTGTTGTTGCCTCAATTTTCCTCAGCTGACATGATGAATGAGAAATTCTCCAGGGTGATGGTTGTTGTAATATTTTTTGGAATATCACCAGATGCTTCATTTGGCTAGTAACATGTGTACTTTTTGGCTCGACGCTTGTTTGCTCCTTCATTTTCTATAAGAAGGATTTCAAGGCCAGAAGTATTTGTTAGCAAGTTAGATAATTTTGGTTGAGTCTAGGTGAAGTTGCAGAGCAAATTGTAAAGTCCGATGGTTTTAGAGAGAAATACAATTTAGGTTCTAAGTTATTTTGTAATTGGTTTTGAATTCATGGGGATCTAATGTTGTATAATAGTACTAGCATTTGAGTTGAACTGATAAATTCAAACTCATGTCTCTCCACTGTACATGCATATCCGAATTTTGAATAAGATGACTAAGGGTTGTTTCAATCATCTCACTATTGTGGTGTGTATAATCCTTATTTTAGCTTTAATTCAAGGAATTAATTAAAATGCTTGAATGGGATTATAGGCGGATATGTTTTGTGTAAGGATTTCATAAGTAGTATTGGGTGAGAATGCATACTAATGAAATTGTAATGCAATATTGTCAGGGATCTTATAAGTTATATGTTATGTATTAAATCTATCATAAACCTTTAGATGCTTATGAATTTGACTCCTGCAATGGATATATGGCACTAATCTAAGTTGTACTTATTTGTGGGGTTCAATAATTTCTTGTCTTTGCCTAGAGCTTGCTACAAATTGCAAATTAATGACTATATTTTACAATGGATTGTGTTGTAGTTATCTCATGCTCCACATAGTTGATATTATCGGTGAACAATCAATTTTATTTGATATTATTATATTGTGGTTATTAGTTCACGATTATTTATAAGGTTTCTAAATGTTCTCATGATACGGTACAAAGGTTAAACGTGATTATGGGATCACCTCTGCATTGCGTAGCCCAGTGTAGGAGCTTTTGAAGTCCTCACGGCCATCAGTCCTCGAAGCTTCCCTTTGATTGAATTGGAAATCCCATGATAGATTAGAAGACCAACCTGTTACAAGTAAAACAAACACCTCTTCTACCTTTTAACCCAAACCATAAAACCATTAACCCTTTAAACTCTAAACCCTTAAACCCTCTCTATCTTCCCACTTAAACTTCTAAACTCTTTCTTGTAGTATTCTTTTATAATTTTCATTATTCTTATTTATTTTACACTTACATTTACAAATACACATACATATGCATTTATTGTTTTCATTTATTTCTCATGTAGTTTAATAGTTTGATCGATTTTATATTATATGTGTTGAAGACTTTAGAATTTTAATTACATTAATTTATGGATATGTTGTATCTATAACACTACAAAACCATATGATCTTTCCATTTACACTTGCATTTAGAAATACACATTTATATACATAGATATAGATTTCTTTAATGATATGTTGCATTTATTGTTCTAGGAGAGCATACAGTAATTGCATTTACATTTACATTTAAAAATGCATTTACATACATACATACATATATATGTGCATGTGTGTGTGTATGGATATCATTTATATTCAGTGTTCAAAAAAAACACATTAGGTCTGCACGTAGATAAAAATTCATAAAATCAGATCTCTCATACATTTTTTGTTGAAACCTAGGCTTAAACCTCTCATTTCACATGCTTTTCTTCACAAAACTATTGAGGATAGCAGCTATACCTTCTTTATTTCTCATCCTACACCCTATTCATGCATCCTATAATTACAATAGTATCCATGGGGCCTCTTACACAAGCTACAGTAATCACAACAAGTGTAAGAGCCCCTTTATATCATGTTTCGAGTACAAAATCCTCAAAAACAAGGTAGCCGGGCTATATGCAAAGAAATAAAGCTTTCTAACTCAAATCAGCGCCTTAAGCCCTCAAATCAGATTCAAATCAAAGATAATACATATCTTCATGACCTGGAATTGATTTCACATCAAAATATGGCTGAATGTGACCGTACATTACTGCATAACAGGAAAAATACATAAATTTTGAAGAAAAACACAGATTTTCAAATGTGAAGAGCTTGTATTTTAAATCCTCAACCATCAACAACCATTACAATGATCACTTTATGCCTTTTAAAGGCCTTTACACATCAACCACTAAACAACCACCTCTACAACTGAATTTTTAATCTTTTATGATGACATGAAACACAAAAATCACTAATTTCAAGGTTGTTAACATCACTATTGAAATGTTTTAATTTTTTGAACTTTCAAACATTAAAAAGTATATCATTAAATTAATTATGTAATTGCATAAAAATTAAAAACATCATGAATTAATTATGTAACCACATAATTCAAATATAATTCTATCAAGAAATTAATATCAAATAGATAATATAATCGCATAAATTATACATTTCAATGTCATTGATCTTCTTCTTCATCCAACTCTTTGTCTGTATCATCCAATCCAAATTCGATGTTGTAAGGATTGGTCATATCATCATCATTATCATTGATATTAGTTTGGATAATGTCATCATCCACATGGATATCATCTTCATGAACATTAACTACTACATCATCATGATCTAGTTCCTCCTCTTCGACATCTTCATCAGGTACATCATCAACTAACTGTTGATCCTAATCATCATCTACATCATCTTCTAGTTCTTTGGTATCTTCTTCTTCCACCACATTATAGTTTACTGGCCTTCTTCTTGGATCATGTCTAACAACAAATGACCAACCAGTTTTAATTGGAAGCTCTGAGTAAAATACCTGCTCACATTGGCTTGGAAGAACATAGGGCTCATTTCCAACTCGCTCTATCAACCTTGTATTAACCATGGTAAATCCATTATCATGTTTAATAACAATTCTCTCAAGATCATTTTCATTCAATAGTAGAATGTACTATAGGATGACGAACACAATTAATCTAAAGGAATTAAAGTCACACTCAAGTATATCATCTAAAATCCCATAGTATCAATTTTCTAAGACTTCTAGATGTATGTCGCTTCTAGATGAAACATTAGTCACCTGAAAAATTGTAGCTATACTAGAATCACAAGTTTTCTTCATGTCATCCAACATTTTGATTCAAAATTTACGACCATTACACTACATATCCTTGTGGTGTCTCACCTGCAATATGTCAAACATGTAAAAATTATTTCAATATCGTCATTGATAAACATATTTATTCTTGGCTGAATACGTAAAGAAAACAATTCCAATATATATATACATCATTGTTCGAAAAGCCAATTAAATAATATGGGTGATTAATATATTTATGCATACATGTTTATCTCTTAAACCATATGCTAAATCAATTTCCCTTTGTGTAACATTGGAATCTCCATTACGATGAGCTTCTTTAACCAATGAAGCCACACCTTCCCATGTTAATGTGTGACTAGATACTTGACATCGTTCAATCCATAGTGTCATCCAATCAAAATTTTTGGCGACATAAAAATGTACTGCATTCCACACTCGACCAACTGTATAAAAAAAAATTGAAATTCACAAGCGACGTATAATTAGTTAAATACCACAGTATATGACCTTAATTTATAATTGATGTATATTGAAGATTAAAAATTAAATAAGTACAATGTACATAAAAACCATATGTAAAATCTATTCCAATTAATCTCCATGATCATGTTATAATTACCTCTCACTTTCCTCAATCTACCTTTCCCCATCAGGTACTCCCCTTCAAATTTGTTAATGGAGTTGGGTCGCAAATGTGATCTACACGGATCTTTGCTGCAAACTTAGGTAGATATTCACTAATGTATACCATAGTCTGGTATACCATGTATCCCTCCACCTTAGAACCCTTAGGATGTGCTCTTTGTCTAACCAAAGCCTTCAAAAATTTCAAGTGCCTCTCAACCATCCACATTGACCTTGTGTGTACAAGTCCACACAATTCAATCTCCTCAACTTGGTGTACGAGGTAGTGTTCTTGTGCATTGAAAATGTCAAAGTGTAAACACTTTTTGCATTTCACACATTAGACGAGATTTTTTTTTCTCTCCAATAATTTATATCTTCTTTATAGATTTATTTAAATTAAGCAACCATCTACAAAGTATTCAAAAGCAAATATATTAACAAGATTTGAATAAAAAATATATGTTGTATTACATAAATAAGTAAAACAATGGAATGTGATGCACAATGAATTGTTAAATATCACTACTTACTCCTATGCGTATTTTCCAAGATCATATATAACTTTTGGGTTTGACATTGTTGTCAAAGTTAGCCCAGAGAGATAGAGGCAGAAATCGCATCGCAACAATTATAAAATGATCTTTTCATTATTTTTCAAAAGTGAAAACATACACTAAAAGTAAATACTATATGTATATAATATACCTGTATTACCACTAATGAAGGTACACAATCATATGCTTTTCATCCTTGACCCACCCACCTTTCTTTTGTTATTATATTACGAGGTTCAAAAGAAACCTTGTGGAAATCAAATTTTTTGTATGACTTCTTTTATAGAATTGCTTTGCTACTCTATTAATAACCAAGGAATGGCACTTATATTAATTTGGTCTCCATCGCTATTTAATTGAATGACATTTTTCATTGCATGATTGGCTTCTTGAATGTCACTGCAAATTTTGATAATTTTTTCTTTATCGCACCCTCCATCCAATATTTTCAATAACGTTTATGTTATATTCTTTGTGATATGCATTGTATCAAAAAAAATTCATAATTTGTAGCTGCTCATAGTAGGGCAACCTACTAAATTTTCTGGGATAACTTTTTAGTCTCTGTGGAAGCCAACCATTAATGCCTTGATGACATTCATGAAGCATATAAGTTAAATAAATTAATGACAATCATTGTCAATTACAACATGAATAAACATAACACAATATAAAAATATAAATTCAAAACATATCATATATGATAGATAAACAATTTGATCCGATGTATAACCTTGACGATTAATTCTATTATATTCCAACTCCCATAGGCAAGGTGCCATTCTTCGTGGTTTTGATGTAGTCTCTTCTTTCCCATTGAAAATATGTTTTTCAGTAGTTCGATACTTATGGTTTCTATGGAGGAAGTGCCTATACTCATCAAACACCCGCTTTCCTAAACTTATTGAACGATGAGATTTCATCTTAAACACCCGTTGGAAACTGACATGCAAATTTTCTTGTTTGAAGACCTGCAAGATCATATATAATTGGATTAAATATTCCACTTTTTATAATTATATATAATGAATAGATTATTTTTAAAACATGCATGATATCATCAAATTAAATATTGTTAAAGTGTAGTCGAATGTTATAACATACCACAAAAATGTGTTAGTCCTGGGGCATCATGAATTGTCCATACAAGCATTGCATGGAATTGAAATTGTCTTTGTCCTATTGGTCTAGAGACCTCATACATAACCATTCCATAACTTTAGTAACTCGTTGATAAGAGGCTTGATATATACATTCATATCTTTAACTTGGTACTTACCTAGTTGAATGAACAAAACATTACATAATTATAACCATTTCCATCAGTAATATATATATGTAACTAATGGCTATGACTATTGAATGAAAAAATATACAATATGCAACAACAAGACAAAATGAGATGTTACTGTATGGTAAAAAAAATTAATGTAAAAAATACCTAGAACAATCATTGACAACATTATGTGTGCCTTTATTGGATATCTAATGGATTTAATGTTACTTGCTGATAATAAAACAAAGCCACAATTTATAAATAGGATCTCAGCCCAAATGGATTACACACCTGTCATTCCCCAATGAAACCTAGATTACGGTGTCCTCTTAAAGTGTGGGCCATTTTTTCCCTCCATCTCCTAAATGCGTAACCATCCACAACATTCAAGAATGTCATTCCACTTCTATTTTGTATAGTAATCCATGAACTGTATTTAAGATTTTGCACCTAAATAATAGTTTCATACGTGGAATAATGGGAATATAACGAAGAACCTTGTGAGGCACCTTTTTTGTTAGTTGATCCATTTGATATCTACTTATATGACATTCCAGGAATTATGTTGCAAATTCCTGTTGTTTATGATATATAATATGATCATTGGGACATGCATCTATTGCTTGATACTCCATTCTGATATCTTTCATAACAGCAGATAAATCTCAGTATGACTGAGGTAAAATAGTTGATGGTGTTAACAAAAATTCATCAATCAATCTACAACAAAAAAAAATTTGTTGATATAAAGAATATTAATGGTACATATTCCATCCTTTATTTACTAGTGATCAACTAACAACAATTAAAATAGATGAAAAAAATGACATATATGACATACCTTAACATCCATGAGATTGCTATGTTTGATAAACCATTCATAACCTTCAAGTTCAGCAACAACAATACCTCAGAGAGAAGAGTTGTTTGGGAGCCTTCATAAAGGGGCTCATATGCCTTCTCAAGTATAGGTAAATCATGAACATCATCAAAGTTATCTTGATCATCATGATCAGCTTTAACACTAAATGTGTCATAGATCAATGTATTCGTACCATCATCTTCAACTATTTTTTTTGGTTCATGATCATCTTCTTCCATAGGATCATTAACTTCATCTTCAATATTCATAGCTCCATGTTCATCCACTTGCAAAACCACATTCTCCAAGCTGTGAAAGTCCATATCATCTATCCTAGGGAACTCCACCTTTATAATGATGATATACACAAATAAACCATGATCATGATCAAGTGATTATATATATATAATGTTAAAATGATATAAACATTTACAAATTCAATCAATATAAACAAATATAATGAACAACTTACCAATGGACGATAATCATGGCCCCCTTCAACGTGACCATGTTGCCTACAATGTTTCTCAGCTGTTGTGATTAAAATTCATCCCATCTTTAAGCCCTTGCAATTATTGCAAGGAAAATAACATTTCCCATCACCCTTTCTTTTCAATCTAGCCCACAATCTATCAAGTGTCTCTTCATTTTGTTCTAGATTCATATTATCTGACATGATTTTTCTTTACCAAGCTTGACTATTTAGATCTTCAAAAAATATCAAACTCACACTCCAATAATATTTATTCATAGACAGGTAACAAAATCTAATAATTTTGATATTTTACACCAAAAAAATTTGGCATGCAACCACCCCTGCAAAAGAGAAGATAGTTTGAAGTTAATGACCCCATAAAACACTTTAAAATGCTAATTCCAAAACTTATTAAATTTTGATTTTACTATGATTTCCAACTGTTAAGACTCTGAAAATCATAATATTGAACTTGATCGCAAACTTCCTATAATGATGGAGGTAGCAAGCTAGTAAGAGAAAGTGACCCATTCCTAAGGAGCAACAAGTCAGAATCATCATTGCTAATGTCAATACAGATTTATCCTTTTAGCTAAAGATGCAATGTGTCACTTCTTATGACGAGATTATCTCTAGGGCCCTCAACATTGAGAGCCCTAATCGCACAAGGAAGCACACACTAGTAGAATTTTCCAAATAAATGACTAGGTGACTAAAAAAATTAGTCACAACAACTAAAAATGACTAAATTCTACTCATTTTTTGCAACTCAACTATAAATGAGTAAATAAATTACTAGTTTGGTCATTGATTAAAAATTATTTAGTCACACAAATAAAAATGACTAAATAGTTAGTCATTTATTTAGTCACAATCCATTTGAATAAATCATTTAAGGAATCAAGAATATAGCCCACCAAAACACTATAAAAATTTAATAAACATACCCTAAAACTTTTGTCAAAATCTTACTTTCAGGCGTATCCCACCAGAATGGAGTTTTCATTTTAATAAACATACTCTAAAACCTTCGTCAAAACATTATTTTCAAGCATAGACCGCCAAAATGGATAAGCGTTTCTGTAAATAATGACAAAGAATGGTGAGGAGATGTGCATGAAAGGAGGCATATGATTCATTGTTGCTTATCTCATTCATGTTCTGCTCAACAAATCTTACATTGTTTCTGCTACTATTTGCAATCTAGGTATTTACTTGACATATATTTGCATAATCTCAAATTCCTTCAGAGGCTTTTGAAGTATCAATGTATCCTATATAGGGTTTAGAATGATTTATTTTAATTAAAAAAATAAATAAATGATGTATTTCCCTATAATTAGATAATGTGGAGATCTCCTAAATCTGCCCTAGCACACTATCCTCTTTGGCACTGTATTCATTACTCCAGCTACTAGGTTTTCCATGTGACATCTTTAATATCTTTCAGACCATGGCTTTTAAATAGATCTCAGTCTTTGCTTTAATCTTTCATGGTAACCCTTGAGTTCCATAATCCACCTTCAATCTCTTCTAAGAACGTGTCTTAAGCTAGTTGCATAGTATGCATATAAAGCAAGTCCTTCATACCTGCCATTGTTCCAAACCACCACTCACTGCCTTGCTTAAAATGTTGCCTCCATAAGCACAATAGCATGTTTTAAAATCATGATTGCCATTGATTGACCATTAAGGTCACCACTTTCATCATGAAGATACAATAAGATTTTTGTCTTCAAACTCAAGGCATTATGCAAGATAACATTGTGAATTGTTTGTTGTGTACGATTTGATTTTCTTGCACATTTACTTCTTTTCTAACTTCCTTTAAGACTGGGTATTGCACCATCAGTTGCAATCTCAAACAACTCACTCACTATCACTTAAAGATTCTTTTCATGAGCATCCTTCTATAAAATCAAACTATGCCCTATAGACTACCTACTTACTACAAAAGACTCATTGTTTCATGGTATTGTAGTTCTTAAGATCTTTCAACCTTATTGACACTACTTCACAGTCCACAAGGTATTATTCACTATTCTCCCATCTTCGATGAGTCTCAAAACACTACTCAAACATGCAATCCACTACCTCCATTATACATTAATGGCTAAGAAGAAACATTGAACCTATGATTACCACTATTACCTCATTTGAACAGTCATTCCCTGATTGCATTTTCCTTATCTAACACTACCAAAAGCATTTGAGAAACCCTTAAGGTTAGCAAGGGGGTAAGGAAAATCACTATTAAAATCTCCACTTTACTATGCAAGGTTTGAGCTTTATTATCTTGTCATTGCTCAGCCTCTTTTTGACTCTCACATCTCAAGTGACTATCATTCTTCTAACTGTAGATTGCATTTACAAATGTCACTAAGCTACACAATGTGCTTGTTATTGGCTACAATCTTTAGATTGCAAGATTATGTTATTACCTACAATGTCTCAATCTTTCTGGTATTGCAACCTCACTAATCCGCTATAGTTATTGTTTATGTTTCTACAGAGGCCTATGGTTTGTACCCTAATCATGATCTTACCAATGCTTCTATTGGTATTAAAAAAACAACCTTAAATCTTAGGTCAGAAAATTAGTTGTCTTGAAAAATTTGTGGTATGATCTTCGATTGTATCATAGAGTGTGTGGGAAGCTTGTGTTTGATCATTAAGGTATGTAAACCTGATCAAGGAAATGTACCCTATATATCATGGGTCTTGCTTTAACACTTTCCATAATGGTTATTAGCATATCACATTATTATAGTTTGTGGTAACCCAAGATTGCATTCAAGTATGTAATAAACTTTGTTTTTAGTTTAAGCTATACACTTTTAAGTAACATTCATAAAGTTTAGAAAATCTTGATCACTCTCTAGAATAGCCCATTAAACATGGGCTGTGCTTGAATGCACTACATAATTGATATAACACAACCACTCAGCATATCAACTAGAGTTATAGGATCTTTATTGCAGCAAGAGGTAATCACTCTTTGATCATGATATAATTACATCCTAACCTATTAAACTTGAGACAACCTGAATGAACCTAATGATGATTGAAATCTACATTATACAACCTGAATTAACTACATTATGAGTGCTTCCATTTCTATCACAACATAGCCACATTAAACTTGGGTCATACATGAATGCATCATGTATTTGTTATAGCACAACTGTGCCACATGACCAATAGAGTTATGGATCACATAATTATAGTCACTAGAATATGTTCCTTGGTTGTGATCTTATGGTGATTCCACACAACAAAATTTGGACATGAAATTCTCAAAACCCTAAACCTCTAAAAATGAAATCTAATGAGATGTTTCTTTAAAATATGATTTTCAAACCTGGAACTACAAATATGACTTCACAATTGAATTCTGCAAAAAGACAATGACTACCTTCAACTTGGAAATATCTTTTTGATTTTTTTCTGATTTTTCCTAAGAAAATTATCCTTAGTTCTCCACAAACTGTCTCAAGTAGAGCAAAACAATGTTACAATAAATTAGTGAACTCACTTTTCTTTATGTCGGCCACAATTTTTTTTTATATATTTTTTTATGTTTGTCAAAATTTTGACGAAAATGATAGTCAACATTTCGACAAACGTCATGGATAAACTTTCAAAAAATTGAAAATTACACATCAAATTTTACAAGCACCCACCAATACATCAAATTATACATATTTCGTCAGATAGTTTCATCGTATTTTTCAATCAAATGAGTTAGTGCAAAGATCAAACCATAATGACTAGTTACACCTTGAGGTATACATTAACAAACATAAAATCATATGAGTCTTGGTAGATGGTGGAGTAGGTCTGAACATATGCATTCTATAATTGGTCACAACATTGGGATTCTCTGAAGAATGTATCGATACATCTAATAAAATTATCATCAAGGCCTATGACAATGTTGAGCATTCATCTAAAGGTGTAGTCACAGTTCACGTAAGGGTTGGGCCTACCATTCAGAATATAATATTCCAAGTCTTAGATCTAGATCTACCATATAACCTTCTCCTTATTTTTCCATGGATTCATGCCATGAATTCCATTGCTTCTACATACCATCAATGCCTTAAGTTTCCCCACAATGGCATCAAGATCACTATATCAGGTGATCCTAACCCCTTCCAATATTGCAATAATCTAAAAGGGACCACCTAACATCAAGTTCCTATCAATCGGGAAGCTTCTTCCTCTACCTCATTGCATTACATTGATCCCTTGTCATTAGCTAAATTTTCCATCCCATCTCCTAAACCATCCAAACCTAGGGTCTAGATCCATGACACAAGATGTGGGGAATATAACATTAAGATCCTATTTTTTGTGGGGAAGCTGCCCACCTCACCAAAATATTATGGAATCCTTGTCCTATTCATAAGGAGACTAAGGTTTTCATTCATAATCATCCCACCACATTCACTAAGTGGGGTGAACTAATTAAAGAGGCTATCTAGGTGAGGATATTTCTACGTGGATTTGCAAAGATGGAGAAGAAAACAAGTAATCACAAATACCAGTTGAGCAATATGGAAAAGGTTTCAAGATCATGAAATAACGAGGCTATGATGGATGTAGTGCTCTTGGCTTGAACAAATATGAATGAAAAAACCATTATTGCCTCCTAAGTTACCAAAGAATATAGGGTTAGGGTATACACCACCAAAAGTTAAAGTCCTTACAGTATTAAGTTACCTTCAGATAAAAAATGTTAACTCTTCTATTGATGTTAAGAAATCTAAGGATTACCATATTGAAATAGACTCCAATGAATGGGAATGGGGTTCCAATAAATCCTCTAGTGACTATGACATAGTTAAATCCTTTCAAGAGCTTGACCTATCCTCATCCTAATCCAAATCTATCAATCATCAAGTATGGATCAAAACCTTTTAGGATCCTGATGATACATTCATTTTTACTATATCCACCTTATCCTTGAGCTACAATGATGCCAACCATGATTTACCTCTTCTCCACCCACAACTATAGATTAGGTTCAGCAAGGACCTCCAAGTTTGGACGTATTCAAGAATGATGAAGCAATAGCCAATTTTATGGGACTTCAAAAAGGAATACCAATTGGGGATCATAAAGATGGCTTTATTATAAAAATTGATAACACAACTTATTTTGGTGAGTCTACTCCATCCTCTAGTCACAAAAATGAGAAAAATAAAAGGACTAGGTCTCTAGGTGAAAATCAAAAGGTGCATTTTGGCCATGAAAATTTAAAATCAAAGGACATATATGAGGGTGAAAACCTCTCTAAGATTCCCAAGGATGGAGGATTCAATATGCTCCCCATAAATGAAGAGAGAACACCATTTCTTGTAGAAAAATAAAAAGAGGTCAATCTAGGTACTGAGAATAGTCCTAGAATTGTCCACTTTGTAGCATCTTTGACAATCATAGAAAATTTGAAGTTCACCAGTTTCTATTTACAAAGAAAAATCAACTTTTCTTGGTCATATCTTGACATGTCTGGGCTAAATCTTGAGTTGGTTTTGCACCATTTTCCATTATTTCCTAATGCAAAACTGTTCAAGAAAAGGTTAAGAAAAATGCACCCCCAAACTGCACTATTGGTGAAAGAAAAATTGAAGTTGTTTGATGTTGGTTTCATTCAACCCATCTAGATTATGCAAATTGGATTTCAAATAGATTGTTCCCATAATGAAACCAACTAGTGGAATCAGAGTTTGTACAAAATTTAGAGACTTAAACAAATCTTGTCCTAAAGATGACTTCATGTTGCCTAATATTGATATCATGGTAGACCTCACAACAAGATATGAAATGCTATCACTCATGGACAACTTCTCAGGATATAATAAAATTTGAATTTCTTATGAAGATCAACATAAAATAACTTTCACTTATCCTTGGGGTAATATTGTTGGAATGCCATGTCTTGTTGGAGCAACAAATCAAAGAGCTATGACTATAATCTTTCACAACTACATGCATACACTTATGAAAGACTATGTTGATGCATACAACACAATTTATTCCTTAGCAACTATCTACCCTCTGGAAACATCTACCCTAAGGTGCTCTAGTCTACTTAGGTGTCGTTCTACTCAAACAAGAGAATATTCTTTACACACATCTACAAAAAGGTAATTCAATCTACTTATTTCCTCAACTTAAATAAAATTCAAAACTCATCCATTAGATATGTTAAATACATTATCCATTCATTTCATACACATGTCACATGATTACATTCAACGCAGTTCAGTATTCAATAAAAATGAATTAAATAAGTAACAAAAGAAGGTATGTCACAAGTATGTGTATGTACGTAGATGAAGGTCTATGCGCATACACATATATGTTCCTACTTAAGTTATTAATTTGTTCATACATTTTGAAATAAAAAACCATTATAATGGATTGCTTTCATTCAAATATTGCTATAGATTGTCATATCGTTTGACAGTAATACAAGATGCAAATTTGCCTTTTTCAAGAAATAAGAACAAAAATGTTGAATAGTTTTTCAAATACAAATGTGTTGTTTGTATCCAAAAAAATTTTGTTTGTATCTAAACAATACTATTTGTAGCAAAATAATGTTGTTTATAGAAGTTTTTAGTTTTAAATTTTCAAGTTAACTAGTGTTTCATTTATCGAGTCTCATCTAGGACACTTAATTATTCCAATACAATCATGGTCAAAGATCTGGAATGACATAACTAATGTTCTTATGTTATCATTCAAATATCTATCATTTTGAGAACATTCATACATAAATATACATATAAGAAAGGGAAAAATGATATTGATATTGTTTCTTAAAAGTTAATATAATTTGAACAAAATAAGTTAGTCATTTTAACAACAATAATATTTTACACATAAAATGGAATCAATATTATTATTGCTTGGGGTTTGAAGAACCCATGTTCATTGATATAAACATACTTATTCCACTATCATTCTATGGAATGACCAACAATCGGTTGACAGTTACTTAATTTTTAACAATACTGAGGCTGAAGCCTATGCATGTCGATCCTCTGTTAGTGTAATTAATATTTAATTACGCTTGTATAAGTTTACTTAGGATTTATTTAATTCATAAATTATAGGATCTTATCTTTATCATATCAAGCTATCTTGTTGCTCAAGATAAGATTAGGTTGTTGCATCTTTGCTTTTATAGAGCAAATTATCTCTTGTAATTAAGGTCTTTTCGAATATATCAATTTGCATGTTTTTATGCAAAGCTTCTACTTTTTCGTTTTCCTCTTCTATGGAAGGTCTATTTAGGTTTGCAATTAGATCTTGGTTTTCTAACATGGTATCAGAGCCTCGATTCATAGCCCCTTCTCAACCTTTTTGGAGGAACACATTGTAGAGCTCGTTCGAGGTCCCTCGATGGTTTCAATCCTTGAGCATATTTTTGGAGTGTCTTGGATCAGATCGGCATTTTCCGTTGGATTCAAAGCACTAGAAAAAGTCAGAAATGACTTTTATTTCATTGATTTTCATCATCGTTTTCCAAATCTGCGAGGGTTGTAAGATTGGTGATTTTTCTAATAGATTTGGGGGTCGCCTGATTTTCAGAGCACTTTGGGCCCAAATGGACCTGGCCGTTGGATTCGCAGCACCCAAAAACCCACATTTTCATATAAATTTTGTCCGATTTGGACACTGTCACCCGGAGAGGCAATTTTGTTTTACCTGAGGGCCGTACGGCCCCTAGGCACGCTTCACGATGCACAAATATCGAGAAAATTTCAAAAATTCTATTAAAAAATAAAAAAAACCATTGGTTTTTTTGCACCGCTAGTACAAAAGGCAGTGCCACCACTGCACCACCCAGCATCCACCGCCACCGACGGACTCCACCAAACCGCCGCCAGGACTTTAGCCCTTGTGGGCTTTATCTTTGCAGACCAGGGTCATATGGTGACCGAGTGCCTAGCTGTAGCCCCTGCCGGGATTTTAGCCCCAGCCCTAGTCACATGGGTGACCAGCGGCTGCCCAAAAGCCCCCTGGCCACCAGTCCCCTGGTCCGCCCAGGCGACCAAGGGCCGAACCTTTTCAGCCCCTGAGGGCTTACTAGAGACCTTATTGGGTAGTTTTGAGCAGTTTTACGGAAACGCGCATAACTTTCACATACAGCGTCATTTTTTTGCAAACAAGATATCCCTGGAAATCTATTTCTAAGTTCTACATAATGGTGCTGGTGAGATTTTCTAGTTTTTATTTTTTGATGGTTTTTTCTGCCTCGGAAGTCAGATGTTGCCTTTTTTCACTCCGGGAGACATATCTTTTGACTCGCTTATCCGATTTTCGTGATCTTTGCAGCATTGGAAAGCTGGTTTCAGCCTCTATACATATCTGGGGTCATTTCCAAAAAAAATGTGTAACTTATTTTAAGCATGAATTATTTTTTTGTTTTGTGCTTTAGGTTTACATTTTCACTCATGTTTTTGTATTTTTGCATTATCTCCTTATGCAATCATTGGGTATTGTAATAACGAACTGATATAAAGTTCCATTAAGGGGGGTTCTTGCATCCATCTTTCATTTTGGTAACAACACGCATGAGTTTGTCTGGTTTCTGTTGTCTCCTTCTAGCTTCTTTCTTGCTTCGCTGGACACATTGTTGGTTTGCTTTGGTTCACACTTCACATTGGGATTTTACAATTGTTGATCCACATTGGTTCAGATTTTTCTCATTTGAGGGCCATTTTTTTATGGTTAATGTTCCAGAATGTTGATGGTACTCGTCCTATGGGAAGTTTTAGTTTTAGTTTGGCATTGGCTTCATGAGACACAACTTCCAGATTTGTCATCATTATGGGTCCATTCATCCTTTCATCTACTATTGTTTACAGATTCTAGAGTTGATCCAGTATGTGAGTTTCTAGTGTTCCTTGGCATTGGGTCTGTTGTTGCATTTGTGATTCCAATTGGTATTTTGCAAACAAAACTATCTTTCCTTGCTTGTCAGATTTGGGGTTCTAGTGTTGCTTCATTATAGTTCTTCCAGTGTTTCTTCGCAACAGTTCATCTCACTTCCGGGGGTTTCTCTCTCTTTGCATTTGTACATGAGTACCTAATTAGGCCTTGTTGTCAAGACTCATATTTGCATAATAATCTGCTTCTCCCTAACTTGCACTTATGGGGGGGTGTTAGTGTAATTAATATTTAATTACGCTTGCATAAGTTTACTTAGGATTTATTTAATTCTTAAATTATAGGATCTTATCTTTATCTTATCAAGCTATCTTTTTGCTCAAGATAAGATTAGGTTGTTGCATCTTTTCTTTTATAAAGCAAATTATCTCTTGTAATTAAGGTCTTTTCGAATATATCAATTTGCATGTTTTTATGCAAAGCTTCTGCTTTTTCGTTTTCCTCTTCTGTGGAAGGTATATTCAGGTTTGCAATCAGATCTTGGTTTTCTAACACCCTCAGCTTGGTTGCATTTTCCCAAAGGGATGATCTAGGTTTCATTTGTAGAGAATGATAATTTACATACTTAACATGAAAGCATAAAGATATAATAATACATCATTCTTCCATCGTCCTCTATAGATGAGGTGACAAGGAATATTAACACAATGATATGGTAAAACAATAACATCTAATAACAATGGAACAACACAATTCTTTTCCATCATTATTTGTAGACAAGGTGAAAAGGTTGCTAACAATGTTATCAATCATTCGTAGATTGGTTGCAATGGTTATTGCACCCATATGGTGCAGCATACCATAGGGTTCTATCATACAATGAATGGTATAACATAATATTTCAATGAAGGATTTTTCAGCCTTCCCTTAAATAAGGCGATGAATTATTTAAGAGTCATTACATTCCAATTCACAGGCTATCAGTTTCACCTAATTAGCCATGTGAATGGCTAAGAATTAACATGTGCAAGAGATAAATAAAAAGTGGTGACAACATAAAACTTACAAGGTATAAAATAATCGATTTTCATATTGTTAGGAAAAGCATGCATACAACATGTTCAAGTAAGGAATGACCGGCATGGCCTTTGCATACAACAAAAATTGTAACAAATTCAATAGAAAGGATTGCATATAGAAGATCATAAAAAAAAATTACTTTGATTCAATGGAATCATTGAAAGTAAACAAAACATGCAATGCTTATGAATAAACTAAACTGGAAGTGCAAGCATTTTCAAAATAAATCTATTGATTACCTCTAATTTGGTGGATTTTTCCTTAGGACTCATCAACCCATCCATTCACCTTCAATTTGGCTTCAATGCTATGTTACCAAAATGGTAACTTGCCTTATTTTTCCTATGTGCTCCACTAAAGGGGTCACTTCAAGTCATTATTTCCATTAATTGGCTGCCCACTTATGTATTTTGAATATCTTTCCTTCATTAAGTTGGTAGGCCACTCTCTTCCCATATTGTCCTTTTTTTAAGATTTTTGCTTGAAATCGGTAGTGATATCTATTAAATTAGATTCCTATATTCATTTTTTTAATGAATATACATATATATATATATATGTACACATTTGTACGTTAGAACTTATATATATGTGTGTGTGTATACATATATACATATGTGTGTGCGTGTGTATATATATATATATATTTGTATATATATGTTTTTGATAATGTAAGTAGCATTTATAGGGTGCAATACCCTACACAGAGAGCCATAAGGGCCAAAAAGTCCAGATCAAAAAAACATTATCTAAAACACCACACTAGAAAAACACCTAACTAAATCCTGAGATAGACTGATAGAACACATGGACAAACAACAAACCAACAACATATTAGTTGGCCTTTTCCCAATTCTTTGACAACAACTGGACCATATCATCACATACCCACTCCTAGTGGTCCTCGGTCTTCTTTATCCCCATTTCATCCTTCATGGTAGCTGACATGTTACTGGTGACACTATGAATCATCTTGACCATGAAGTGGGTCAACCCAAGGAGCTTTTTTTCTAGGATGTCCAGTCTTTTTTTAGCATACCAATCTCCTCCTCACTACCCATAGTGTAGACAGGATAATTCTACTCAATCTCCAGTGGCTCTAACGAATGGGAGGCCAAACCCTCCTTCTGAGGTAAACTACTACCAGGCACAGAGGAGGGACCTCTAGTTTTATCCTCATCCTCATCCACCGACACCTCTTCCACATCGTTGCCTTTGTTGTCAGACAACTCCTCTTCAGTATCCAAATCCCTAATCTGCACCTTTTTCTTATTTTTAGCTAGCCTACTAGAGCGCCTAATGATGGCGACACAACCAATAACCAAGGTCTCTACAACCATTGTATCACCTAAGGAATCCTTGCTCACAACATTCTTTCCTTTATTAGGAGGCACCTTCTCCTGCTTACCTTTCTTTTTCATACCAAGCTTACCAGGGGTCTTAGCAGGGGTAGATTTTAGGTCAAATAAGTTAACAACCGCACTAGTCTAGGAAACCACATCAACACCCTTATTCTTTTTTACAATAGGTTTGGGTTTCTCAATAGGGTTCGAGAGGCTCTTTCTGACAGGGCCTTTAGATTCAGCCAGGGACAAGTTGGGCACAGAGGAGGGCTAAATTTCCTCAATACGAACAACTGATATAGGTTTCGGAGGGCACAAAGCCAGGTGGAAATGGTAGAGTCTTAGGATAAGACCCTAATGGATAGGTAGGGGAATAGGTTCATTGGGGTTAGCAACAGTCGAATCAATAAATTTTTCAATCAAATTTCATGGTCCATAAGTAGGTAGAAGGGAAAGCTCATAAGAACTTTATGCTTGAGATGATTTAACAAGGGAAAATGGTAGTAGTAAAAATTCTTGTACCTTCCTTCCAACATAATATAATTTATCAGAGCAAGGCACACCTAGTTCCACGACACCGATGCCTCCTCTCCCACAAAAAAATTATTCATACTATCATTGTCTTGGGACTTTGAATGTTTAGGATGCTTCATGCCAGTGCATTGGAGACGTGTAGCCTGTGTGATATCTTCCTCCTCCACTATGAAGGAGATGCCATCAATGGTAACATGTCGATTCTTCCAGGAATTAACAAAATAACTCAATAGATTAGGGTCGTGACCCATGAGCCTCTCCATCATAGGAGCAATTCCACCTTCAACGCAAATGTGCTAGACTAGAGGTTCTTTGCAAAATTCATTGTGTGTGTATATATATATGTTTAAAAGTACATATATTGATACTATTTAAATAAGGATGGACTTTTATTTTATTTTAACAATAATATTTAAATGAAATGGTTTTCTTATCCTTTAAGCACATTTTTTTAAATACATACATATATGTGTTTAACCATGCTATCACTTTCTTTCAAATTTGAATATACAAGATCAAGATAGGCAATTGAATAAGAAATCACATGTTTAGCATTCCACAAGGCTATTTTTTACAAACATTGGATCTTTTCGAATCAAATCAATATAATTTTCTATATGAAGGTTTAAATGCAATCTATCATGTTGTTTTGTGGTGTGTGCATCTAGATTCCATTAGTCTTACCATTCAATCTAGCTACATGATCCCACTTCAACTATGTTTTCGTCCTTCAACCTATTTTCCTACATTTGTACACACTTGCACTTACATAGTTCATCAATGACATTAAATCATGATAAAGTATAAGATAGTTCAAAAGATCACATAGTCAAAAGACGATCGACTTCTTTCAAAATCCTCATTTAACATACTGAATTTCCTCAATAATTCAATTTATCATATTATAATTGAAGTGCAATAAAAATTGGCTTATGACATATTCAGAGGATATAATTAGTGCAAATCAAGCACATAAGAATCTATTACTCATATTCATATTAAGGAAAACATAACAACTTATAAGGTTCAATAATTATTGTAAGCATCATTATTCCATAATCATGTAATACATATATATACATATATATTTCATACAAATATATATAAGTATTCCTAATAATCATTCTTGCATGGATATATATACATATATGTATTTATATGTGTATATATTTATATAATATTAATAATTATATTTACTTCCCTAATTATATTCTTGTCAATGATACTTATTCCAATATATGCATTCCCTTGTAGTTTCCAGGTTTAACTAAATGCAGGTGTATTTCTCCATCTCACTCCCCTAATTGAATCAATTGATCCCCCTTTTCTTTCCTATTTTTATCTCATTTCTTTATGTAGAAGGACATCCTTTGGAAGAGTGATGTCCTTCCAAAAAATCATCTCTTCCTTCGAATTGATCATAACTTTTCATAATGTAAATGCTGTCGATTTCTTATAATTTGCATATTAGTTAAGACCTTATTTAATATATTTTCTTCTCTTAATGGATTAATTATTCCATTATCATAAGAAAATATGTGTGAAGGTTCTCCCAATGTAGAGATCTCTTTGGATGTGCGTGGGGATAGATTCCAAATAAATGGTGGTGTGCGGGCTTGTGCGGATGGCAAGCCTTTGCATGTCTCTAGTACAAAATGTGGTGGTTGAGGTGTTGCATCTAGGGTGGGTAGGAAGTAGTATGCCTTTCACTTTGGGGGACCTTTGAATCCGTTGTCACCCTCTTCTCCTATCCCCTGTGCTTTTGATCCTCTGGATATGAATGACCCAAATATTTCTTCTGGTGTGGTGCCCTTTGAGTTTGTGCATGGGTGCAAAAAAATGGCTAACCCCTTTCATGTTTGCTCAAATTATTTTTGTGAGGTTACAAGACATAATAACCCGGCCAAAATAACCCTGGATAGAATAATCCAATCACAATAACCCAAGGAAAAAATAACCCAGGGTCATAATAACCCAAGCCAAAGTAACCCGTGGTCAAAATAACCCATGGAAAAAATATCCCCATAGGAATATAGAGAAAGAAAAAAAAAAATTATAAATTACATGGGTTATTTTTTCCATGGGTTATTTTGACCATGGGTTATTTTGTCAATGAGTTATTATGACCTTGGGTTATTTTGTCATTGGGTTATTATGGCGGGGTTATTGTGTCCAAGGTTATTATGGTCGGGTTATTATGTCCTGATACCATTTTCATGATCATGCTTCACTAAAAAAACCTAGTCTGACCAAGCCTCCTGAGTCTTTTGTTCCCCCCCTCCACCAAATTTGGTTTGTGGTTCTCAATCTAGCGACATCCATCTTTCGTTTGGGGATTCTTTAGTCTCTTTCTCCAATGAACTAGTAGATTTTTTCTTATCTAATGGTTTATTGCTACTATTACTGAGGACCGTGGAAATTGTTTTGTGGTGTTGAGATTTTTGCATAGGTTCCCTTTAGTGGTTTCAGTTCTTGATTGGATCAAATGCACCTGGAGTGGTCTTTCTCTCCTTGCTATAGAATCTTTGGATTTTGGATTTTTCCTGATAACCTTTTGTACTTTGGAGGATTGTAATTATGTTTTGTAGAATGGGCCTTGGTTCTTTGGGCACTTGGGCCTCTTTATTTCTCCTTGGTCACCTTTCTTTGATCCTACCACTGCCAATATTAGTCTTATTCATGTTTGTATTAGGATTTATAATCATCCCTTGGTTCCGCGAAATTCAGACTCATTGAGCAATATGATCAACCAGGTGGGGTCTTTTGTCAAGATGGATTCTGACCCAATGGCTTTGAATCGTAGATTTTATAGGGTTTGTGCTATGGTGGATATATCAAAACCTCTCTCTCACTCCATCTGGATCCATTCTTCTCATGGTGTCTAGACTTAGTTTTTAAATTATGAGGGTTTTTCTTTTCAATGCTTTTGTTGTAACAATTTGGGCCACAAATTGAGGCTTGTTCCATCAAACGTTTGGTTGGAGCAAGGAATGTTTTCTTGAAGAAGTGGGTCAGAAAGGGTGGTGATTTGGATACTAAGTTCATTTGGAACAATCATGTTGAGTTTTTTTATCCTCCCTAGGTTTCTAAGAAAAATCTAGACCAATCAACAACTCCCTCTTCTCTTCCAATTGTTCTTGTCCATGAGAGTCCTCTTGATTCTCCTTCTAGGTTGGAGGAGGATGGTTTTGATTATGATGGAACCTATCCTTTCATGGAGGACTTGGATAAGCAGGCTCATGATTGCTTTGATGATTTCATGTTGGATCCTCCTCTAGGACTTGGGATTTCTCAATCTTTAAATGGTAAATCAAAACCTAACTGCAAGCCAAATTGTATCATTGGGAGGAAGTTTGAAGTTGAAAATCTTCACATTGAAGGTTTAGAAGTGGTGGAAGCGGGTTCTTAGCAGACTTTAGACGTGCTTCTCCTTTGAAACATTCAAAAGGTGTAGCATTTTTGTGGCTTTTGAGCCTTTTCTACTCTTTTTGTGAGTCTTTGAGTCTTTGTATCATCTCTGGAGATGTGTTTTCAGTTTTTATTCCTCTGTAGGCTCCTTTAGTTCTCCTTTTCCCTTCTTAAGGCTATTGCCCTTCTTTGTTTCTTCTCTACTATGTTGCAAAATTTTGTAATGTTTTATTATTTTTTAATAGAGGGAGTGGGCCCCTTCCCTCACAGTTTATGAATATAAAAAAAAACCATTATCATGTTCCTTTTCACTTCATTTGATCCCATCTCCAATATTTATGATATCCAAAAGATGTGTCTTTTGAGAGATGTCCATTAGAATTGACTCATCACCTTTCTTAATTTTAGCAATGTATTTTGATTCTTTTGTATTACTTCACATTCTTCGAGTTATAAGAATGTGTCTTTCATTACATAATTTAATATAGTTGCTATTGTATTACTACCTTTTGTAATTAATCACTACCATTTCTATTGTTCATTTTATGTTTATATTAATATATTATATGTTTCTTATTTCACTATTATATTTATAAATTCATTTTATTTTTATAGATGTGTTAATGCTTAGAGTGTTATATTAATTATAATAAATATTTAAATTTATATTTTAATATTTACATTGTTATTTATTTATTTGCATTTTAATGCTCATGTTTTTAGTGTTGCAATTTCAGGGGCATGACAGTCTACCCTCCCAAAAATTGCTTGTCCTCAAGCAGTCACAAAATAGGGTTCTCTCTAATTTACCAAGCTTCAAAATCAACCTTATAGATTTTTATTGCTCCCTCTTAAGACGTAATTAGCTTTTGTTTTGATACTTTGATGCATTTAGGAGTTCAAAACTCTATATCTAGTCATGATTGTCTTGGATATGTCTAACTTACTACTACAATGATTTCTTTAGAGAGTGATTGTTATTATACTATTAACAAGATTAATTCTATCCTCTTATGTACTACTATTTCCCAATAAATTTCAAACCCAAGGGTTGGAAATTGGAAAGACTTGTTACTTAAGACAATTTATCTCTTATTTCATCACCTCAAGGATTTTAGGCAATAATTCAAACCCGTCTAACCTTGTTGAAAACTTTAATGGAAAAAATGTTTCATCCTTCATCATGATACATTGTGGGAGAGGCTGTGAATAAAAATTTCCTTTATTACAATTTGTACCCCCATTTTTTTCCCTACATCATCAACTAGGAGTATTTCCCTTAAATCAAGTATAGGTTATTTCATATAATCATGCTTATAGGTGCTTGTAATACCTAATCTAGACCAATCATCTTGTCATAGACTCGTCAATGATATTATACATTCCCTAGATAATACTTAAGTACCAATTTATTGAATTGATCAAGTCAATAAAATAGTTTAGCATTTGTAATCAAACAATAGGTTTACACTAATATCAATTCTTTTCCAACTTCTAAATTAATTGGAGGTTGTTACTCCTCTTATAAGATTATTGTCATATCTTGGAAATGTATTGTTTGTCTTGCCTAATTCGTTTTAAAGAATATCAATTTATCCCCAAGTTTGAAAAGTGGGAATGATCTTGGGATTTGTGGGTTATAGACCCATGATGTAACTTAGCATAGGCCTATGTATTTATTTTGTTGTAGATTGATTTGTATTAGGTTCATGAATGTAGAGCTACCTAATTAAGAAAAGAGCTTAGGAGAAGAATACCTTAGATGAGGTGATCTACTCTAGATATTATATATAGGAGTGAATTTGGTTCACAAGGTAAGATCACTATACCAAATTTGTACGTTGCAAGGTAGATTATATTTGTTATGAACTTGATTGTACATTTAATCTTGTTCCAAATGAACAGAAAAAATACTTTTTATTTGAATGACCGTGTTGTTGCATTAGATATCTTTGATATTTTAATGGCTTGATTTCTTTATGAGTGATTGTTTCTTATTGATTCATCCCCCATATTCATTTCTTGAAGGAGTCAACACTCTTCATGGTTGCCCTTGATAGCAATACTTTACTTACAAGTTTATTGTTAGATTCATTTCCTATTGATGGTTTCTTTACAAGGAGGTGATTCCCCACTTTTATGTTTTATTGCTGAGGTAGTCATAGCGTTTCATGTTTGT
The DNA here is from genome assembly GCA_007258455.2 of Sequoia sempervirens. Lineage (NCBI taxonomy): Eukaryota > Viridiplantae > Streptophyta > Pinopsida > Cupressales > Cupressaceae > Sequoia > Sequoia sempervirens. Next base: position 55,458 of record VDFB02124777.1, on the reverse strand, counting down.
AGGGTCACAAATTTTCCCCTTTTTACCCATCTTCACTATCTTCGAGACCCTGCTTGAAGCATCTTGTGAAACTACTTAATATTCTATCCTTAATTAGATCCCTCAAATGATGGTAGGGATGAGATTCTCACACCTTCCCACTTAAATAACTACAACTCTTCATTATTCAATTTTAGATAATTTGACAAACAAAGTTTTTAACATTTTCTTGTTTTTTAAGCATAAAGTAATCACAAGCATACATGTAATGATCCAGTTGAAGACACATGAAGCAAACACATAATACATGAAGTATACACAGGAAGCATGAAGCATACATGTGAATACACATGAAGTAGGAAGCATATGTACATGAATACATGAACTACATGAAGTATACATAGGAAAAATGTGGAGCATACACATGAATACATGTAAAGCATACACATTAAGAAAGAAGCATACACATGAATACATGTAAAGTATACACATGAAACAAGAAGCATGTACAAGTGAATACACATAATACATGAAGTATACACAGGAAGCATGAAGCATATACATGTCATACATGAAGTATGCATATAAATACACGTATGCGACATTCATACATGTAATGATGATCTGTTGTAATGAACTAAGTTGATTCCTTTTTATTTTCTAGCATGTATGTGCTTTTCTCCTTGATGTATGTGCCTTTCTCCTTGATCGATCTACCTGTAATGCAGGTGTATTTCTCCATCTCTCTCCCTTGATTGAATTTTTTAATATCCCTTTTCTTTCCTATTTATATCTCATTTCTTTTCATAGAAGGACATCCTTTCGAAGATTGATGGCCTTCCAAAATAATCATGTCTCTTCCTTCTAATTGATTGTAGCCTTTCATAATGTAAATGTTGTCTATTTCTTATAATTTTTATATTAGTTAAGACCTTACTTATTTAATATACTCACTTCTCTTGATATATTAATTATTTACATTATCCTATTCCCTTTCCCTTCATTTGATCCCATCTCCAGTATTTATGATAACCAAAAGATGTTTCTTTTGGGAGATGACCCTTAGAATCCAATCATTTCCTTTCTTAATTCCAACAATGTCTTTTGTTGCTTTTGTATTACTTCACATTTTACAGGTTATAAGAATATGTGTCTTTAATTACATAATAATACATTCATTGCTTTACTACTACCTTTGGTAATGAATTGTTTTAATTTCTATTGCTCATTTTATGTTTATATTAATATATTATCCATTTATTATTTCACTATTATATTTATAAATTTATATTAGTTTTATATCTGTGTTAATATTTAGAATATTATATTATAATAATAATAATATTTATATTTATTTTTTAATATTTACATTTATTAAATTATTTATTTATTTGCATTTTAATGCTCGGGTTTTTAGTGTTGCAATTTTGGGGGCATGACATTATTCCATTCCATCATTCATATCCATTTTTTGTCCATTTTTTTGTAGTGAGTTGAGAGGAGTGAGAGAGAGTTTTCATTTAGATATTTAGAGTCATTTGCTTGTAAGATTAGAGTGTTTGGAGATAAAGTTTAGAATTGTGGGCAAGCTAAAAGTAGGAGAAACAAGCGGAATTTTGGTATTGAGCTTTGAGAGAAAAAATCTTCATTAGAAGCTAATTTCCAGGCATGCTAGTCTTTCTTACCCACAATTCTTTATATTATGAAATCTATTTTTTTATTGAATGAATGCAAGTTCTTGAACAAGTTATAGTTTTCTACCATAATTTTTAAGCAATCTTGTGAATATGGCTAGATTGGAAATAAGTTGTTTTGGATATCATTTTAGTATGATACCTATATATATAATTATTATGATCATCATGATTGGATAAATACATAGAAGGTATATGTATATGATACCAAGATTATTTCATGGTACTTATTTTCTTGCATGAATTATGATGTTAGTAATACTTGTGAATGATAGCAAGTTAGATGAATTATGTCTTCATTGATAGGATATGATGTTATGTGAACCATGTTGGTAGTTTATCCTTGAATGATTACTCATATCTCCTTAAAAGTAGGAATACAATATTTTCCCTAGGGTTGGGGTACACACTTGATTGTTCATTACATTTTTATTGAAGCCATAGGTTGGGATTAACCTATCTGGTCAGATCGAACACTTGATTGTTGCATTACTATTGAAATGAATTCATTTAATGTTGTGTATGGATTATACTTTTGGAATGGACCATGAGGTATGGGAAATGATATTGCATTGAAGTTCTATATTGAATTATCATCTTGTGATGTTATGAAAACCTATGTAGGTAATGTGGTTTGTTCCTAGGATTAGGATAATCCATTGATGGGAATAACCTAGTTGGTTAGTTAGATCACTTGAATGTACATTACCTTTTGGGTTGGAATCATGTTATGTGATATGTGGAATTATCTTATCACGAGTTATTGTAGTCATGCTATTTACCAAATTGAGCAAGGGGGTGGGTGAGATATGAAATCCACTTCATAGAAGTGAGAATCTACTTATTAAAAAGTGATTTTGATGTAATTATCAAATCTTTGGCCAAAATAAGTATAAGTTTCCACTTCCTACACTTGTTGGTTCATTGTGAGCCAAGATTGCAATACTAGGCTAGGAATGTCATGCATGTAGGCAAGTATCCACTGTATGGTAGCTCTAGTTATGTAGGACACAACACCATACTCAGGTAGGCTATTATTATGAGGTTTACTATACCAATCTCTTTGTTGAAGGGATATCCATCTTACAAGTTAGGTAGACATGTAGGGGATCACAGTAAGTCCATGGTTGGAGGGAAAGAACTTGGGAGATACTCTCCCTCATGCATTCGACATCTAATATTTGAGAATGTATGCCCAAGAAGGGGCATCTAGACCATTTTTACTTTGTTTCATTGATCTCTTTAAAGATATTTATGTAATCATGATCTTTAATTTTTGTGGAAAATATATTTGTAAAGTGGAATCATTACTATGGATTATGTAATGTTACTTTATTCATGCAATGTAAATTTAAAATGGGTTTATTTCAATGTGCATCTTTGTTATTGAATTGGAAAAAAATTATTACTATGTGCTGGTAAACTTAAATTGTTCACATTTGGATTAAAACTTAGGTGAAAACAATAGGTAAAATATTGAGCTTTTTTCATGTGGTATCAGAGCTACTAGGTTCAACACTTGAATCTATGAGCTCATTACGTAAGTGTTCTGTAAACATTATCAGTGGTTAATAAGTTCTTATTCTAGAATGGTAGGGGGTGAAGCCACAATAGTTGTTTAAAATTTGATGAAGTAAAACTGAGAAAAAATGACCCCATGGCAAAAAATTGGTTTTAGGGGTTTGAACATGAACCTAAAAGTTTGATCAAACCCAAAAGGGGTTAGCCCGAACTAGGGTTTGAGAAAACCCATTAATTACTAGGCCCACATTTCCCACCCAAAAAAAAAGAGGAAATGCACATTGAAGGGTGGTTCGCTCGAACTAGGGTTCCTAGGGGTTCATAAAAACTCCCTTATTCCTCATTCTCCCCCTGAAACACAAAAAGACCTAAATTTTTACTCTTCAAAGCTTTGGTTGAGGATGAAAAGGGAGGATTCTTCACAAACCTAGCTAGAATCAAGTAGTCCTTAGAACGAGCTATCCAACGAATATAATTTTAATATGTTTTGGTTTTATTATGTATTTATTTTATTAGTTTTATTTAACATAGGTTTTTCATCAAAAATGAAGATATTTGTTCTGCACATGTGGAAAAATAGCATATTATAAAAAATAAATGAAAAATATGAGTGCACTAGATATTGAAGTCCTTGATCCAACAAAAAAGAAAATTTGAATTTTGATATATACAAAAAATGTTATGCGTTATACAGTTGCACTATGTCTGAATTGTAATTGGTTTGACTTCGAAACTTAATTAAAGAAAAAATATTCAACAAAAAACTATCTAGCCAAGTGGAATCACTAGATATTAGAGTTCCAAATCTAAATTTTAAAGAATTAGAATTTTATCCTTCATGGAAAAAAATTTATGTGTTATACAATGTATGCCACTTTTTAAAAATGTTGTTTTCTACAAAAAAGTAGTTTTTGTGGGAGATGGAAAAATAATTGCAATCTGATTCCAAAAATTTTGAAAAAAATGTTTTTAGAATCTACAAACAAAATGTGATGAGACTCTAGTTTGCATCATCTTCAAATTCCTCACGGTTTTTCTACTATAGGTTCCCGAATGTGAAGATTTAGTTAAAAATAATAATTTTAGTGTCCAATTTGGCCAAAAATTGTAAACCACTATTGTGGGATCACCCAAGGAGAAGAAAAAGGGAAATAGTAAGAAATTCAATTTTCCTAAAATTTGTCTAAATTTGGGGCTAGGAAAGAGTCATCCCTAGAGGTTGAAACTTCTAAACCAACAACTCAATGCAAGACACCCTTGGATTGTAGAATTTATGCAACTAGGTTCAATAGGAAGGGTATGGAGGAGTACCTATGAGTACCTCCACCCTTCAAAATTTTCTAAATGGCTTTGAGGGTGAGAAAGAACTTAATTGATCCCTCTTTCTAATAGCAATGTGTAGTTACAAAGAGTTAAATATTATGGATACTATGAATCTACAAATATGGTTTAAATGCTTATTCGTACAAATGCTTAATTAGAGAAACTAATTATTAGCATAAAATAGAAAGCTTAGTCAAAGTAGAAAATTCAATGTATATTTTGAATCAAAACCAACTAGAGAGGTATACAAGAGATAGGATAACCTTTTGAAAATCTTGATTCAAATGAGATTAAAATCTTGCTATGATAATTGAAATCAAGAGTAAGATTTGGTACCTTAGGGTTTAGACGAGAGACTAGAATGGGTCAGAAAAACAAACAACTCAAAAAGTTGAAGATGAAAGCTAGCATGATCCCAATAACCTAAATGGGAAAGGTCAATTGGAGTTAGGATTGAAAATAAGAAAAATAAAACAAACAACATTTGAAGTGCCTAAGGTTATGAGAGAAATCAAATCACAAAGAATTTTGGACAAAATTTCTTAGAAAGATGATTGCAAGGCAAAATATTGGATAGAAAAATAGACTATTTAGTCAAGGGCTTAGATAGATCATAGTGTGGTTGAAATAGAACTTACAAGATTACCCAAAAAATTAAATTTATGTTTAGACATGTATTTTAAAGATTATTTAATGATGTTCTAGAGATAAATTAGATATGGAAGAAGACTATGTGGATGAATCGAAAGAATAATTAGATAATGTTGGGAGAAAAATGTATTTACAAGATATACCTAGTAAGGTTAAGAAAGGAAAGTAACTATCATCCAACTATTGAAAGCCAATGAGGAAAATGTTAAATCATTTGATCGAATTAGAGGAAATAGAAGATTGCATAGAGTTCAAATTTTGAGATGATCTAATGTTTTGGAAACACCAAGGAGGGAAAGAAGGAAAGTATATGGATACAAATAAGTACCCTATTCAACAAACTCTAATGATGTATTTTCAGTCTGAGAGAACCTCTGACTTCTACATAAGACATGGTTCAAAAATCCTATATTTGAAGTTTCATACTCAATGACCACAACAAGGTTGTTGGTTAAAGTATTGGAACTATTAGTGAAAGATTTTGAATGGTAAGAAAAGTTAGAGGCTTTTGACCAAATGAGAGAGAAGCAAATATGTAACTCAAAAAATGGTTACGTAGTATGCTTATTTAAGAAAGTCAAGATTATCACCTATGAAATAGGAAAGGGAAGATTTATGTATACATGATTTAGAGCTATCAAACAACTTTCATTCTTGGTAAATATTTATGCAATAACTATTTGGACATCATTTGGGAGATAATATCAAACTAGAATGATCTAACAAGAATTTTTATTTAACCAATTTAAATGCTCATTAGAAGAGATAGATTGAGTTGTAGTTAGACTATGACTTTGGAAATAATTATTTAAAGGGAAAAAGGAAGCTGAAATATGGATGCCCTAAGATAGAGTAATTTATCCTCAATAATATCTAATTATTATATTTTCAAGAATTAAATGTAGCATAAATTCCAAGGAGGATGTTTTATTTAATGGACTACGATAAATAAAAGAGATAACCTAAGTATCAAATTCTGAAGAGTTAAGGAATGGGGTGTGGTAAATTGATGTCATATTTATGAAAAATTGGAACAACACAATTATTGCCTGATGTGAAACCACTATAATCTAGAATAAATAGTGAGAGATGTTGCAAGGTATGTAGCAAGTTGTTAAGAGTGCCAAAGGGTGAATAAAGGATGCCATCGTCGACAAGACTTGTATATTCTCATGAAATTCCAAAGGGGAAGTGTCAGATCATTAGAATAGTTTTGATCTTCCTATGTCAATAGATTTGGGATAATATTATGGTGGAGAAAGTCACCTAGGAAAGCAATTTCATATTGGAAAAATTTGATTTGTAAGGTACCAATCATAACTAAAAATTTGTGGAGTAATTTGCATGGTGTTTCAGAGAAGGATATCTCTAGTAGGGACACACAATTAATGTTGATGTTTTAAGTAAACCATAATCATCTCATTGAAAATTAATTGAATGTATGCTCAACTTATTACCTTGAGACAAGTAGTCAAGAAAAAAGGTAAACCAAGTCTTGATGGATTGTAGAATACTTTTCTTACAATAATTTATATCTTTCCTCAAATGAAATTTGATCTATTTGAAACATTATATGGAAGGAAGGGCTAAATTCCTATAAGATTGGATAAGCTATGAAATAGGATTAGACTTAGATGGAAATTGTTGTCATAAATGGAAGAAAATATTAGGATAATCAAGGAAAGCTCTATTGATATAAAGCATGAATCAAAAATTAGTATTATTATGCTCAAAATTGATAGGTTTCAAAGGGAAGTATTATGCTCAAGATGGATAGTAGTCAAAGGGAAATACCGTTATGCCATAGATGAATATTAGTATAAGTGATGGATGTTCTCAACTTATGAATTGTCCAATAGTGTAAATACTAGAGAAACTTGGATGAAACCCATGGTGTAGTGCATAATGCATTGACATTCATTTTCTACTTTAGTTGCACTAAGCGAAATTGTGTGCTAGCCAATGTGAACCTAGTTTTCTCGTCACTGTGGTATATGTGTTATATACGATTCAGTCACTATTGTACTTATGATTTACATCTTAAGTCATTACTAATATAAATATGATGTATATTTATCTAGAGAGAAAGTTTTCTTGACGCACACAAATTATTCCAATGCATTGGCAGAGTCACTTAATGAAAGGTCTGGGAAGGGTGAGATTGTAGAGGGTTGTGCTATGTAGGAAGATTATTTTGGATATTTATGATAATTTTCTTATTTCTTGCATGATTTGAAAGTTGAAAGTAAAAAAATTATTTCACTTTATCTATATGTTCTGGTACTTTAAATCATTAGGTTTAATGATTCATAAGGGGGGAACTATGTTACACCTCATTTCTAAGTTACCATATTTCTTTCACTTTTATGAGTAAATATGATATTAAATGCAAAATCATGACTTTAATATGTTCAATGGATGAATGAAATACATGAATTTGCATTATGATGTTATTTATTTTTAATTCTTTAATGATGCAAATGATATTTGTTGAATATGATTTTCTTGTGATCAACTAACTACGTTTATGATGTACTAAGTTAGATGCCAAAAATAATCAAGCCCTCCAGTGAAGAGAGGGAAAGTATCACCGAGGAGAGGAGCGTGGTATGGTAACCACTAATGTACCTATTTGAGCTATCACACATGAGCACACCCAAGTTTCGTCAAATTAATTCAAGTCAGTTTGGGATTTGATAAGTAAACCCTTGGTCTTAGTTTTCGTGATGTTTGGAATGTTTGAGTATTTTCCTTCAATTTCTTTGGATATTTGTTTGGTTTGTATTGAGAGTGATTAAACATCTATATTGGATATAAGTTCTACTTCATGTATTTTATATATATGTTAATTGATATATATATATACATTAAATATATATATCTGATAATTAGTGTATATGAGTGTGTACACATATGTACATACATAGATATATATACTTATGTATACACATATACAGATACAACATACACATGGTAAATCAACTGGATATATATATACACACTTAACATATATACTTAATGATAAATATATGTGTGTGTGTTTATTATAAGATGTTAAAATAATGATCTATATATATATAATATTATATATGTATATATGTGCATACTTAATAATGTGTACATATAGACATACGCATATATTAATATACATATAAAGATATGTGTGATTAGAAATTAAATGGTTTTAATACACACATATATGTACATATATGTATATATTATAATGGTCAAACATTATAATATATATAGATATATATATTGAATGATATAAATGATATTGTTGCATATATAATTCAAATAAGTTATCAAAGCAACACTTATATAGAGAAAGCAAAGTTAACATAGTATAAACTAAGTTCTACGCATATATGAATGACATGAGATAAATATTGATTGTTGTATTATAGCGCTTGGAATGAAGTGCATAATTTACTATGAACTGCATTCATTTTATACATTGAAAAAAAAGGTAGTGTGCCCAAGTTTGTGTTCTGTATTGAGGGTAACAATGCATTTAAAATTCTAAAGTTTCTTGACTATTATGCCATGTATGAACAACAAATAAAGGGTATCAAGAACTTGGCATCATAAGTGAGTAAACGATGAAGTATCACACCCATATTGATGAGTTATATTAAAGCAATGGCATCACTTTTAATGATGTGTATTTTTTCCATGCATAAGGAGAAGTAAGCCACACACAAGCAGTTATAATGTGTTGGACTTGGTCAAAGCCACAAGTTCATAGTAAGGTAAATAGATTTTGTATTATATTTGATTGGAAGCCACTAATATAGGCACCATGAGCAGAATGTGGCAAGCAACAAAAGCCATGATGGAAGTAGAAAACTTGTAGGAAGCTATTGCAATGTTTGACCTAGTAAATAACTAATGATGACAATTTTTGGATGCGACTCAACCATGTTTGAGAAATTGATTTTACTTGGAATATATATGCATTAAAAATTTGACTCTTACATTTCTATCTCTCATTTGATTTTGCTTAGTTGACCTATTTTGAAGAGGAGTTGGTTTTGGATTTGTATTGTAATTTTAGAGGTGAAAAAAGGATGAAAAAGGTGGCAAATGAGAGATAAATTGTAGCATTAAGTTTCTAAATATTTTGTATAAATAGAGGGAAGCCTCTTGGTTTTGGATTTCATTATTCCATTCCATCATTCATATCCATTTTTTTTCCATTTTTTCGTAGTGAGTTGAGAGGAGTGAGAGAGAGTTTTCATGTAGAGATTTAGAGTCATTTGCTTGTAAGATTAGAGTGTTTAGATATAAAGTTTAGAATTTTGGCAAGTTGAAAGTAGGAGCAACAAGCAATTTTTTTTTTATTGAGATTTGAGAGAAAAATTATTCATTGGAAGCTAATTTCCAAGAATGCTAGTCTTTCTTACCCATTATTATTTCTATTACAAAATGTTTTTTTATTCAATGAATGCAAGTGCTTGAGCAAGTTATAGTTACTTACCATAGTTGTTAAGCAAGCTTGTGAATATGACTAGATTGGAAATAAGTTGTTTTGGATATCATATTAGTATGATACCTATATAAAATTATTATGATCATCATGATTGTATAACTATCTAGAAGGTATATGAATATGATATCAAGATGATTGCATGTTACTTATTTTCTTGCATGAATTATGATGTTAGTAATACACAAGAATGATATCAAGCTAGATGAATTATGTATTCATTGATAGGATATGATGTTATGCAAACCATGTTGGTAGTATTCCTTGAATGGTTACTCATATCTCCCTAAAATTAGGAAGATAGTATTTTCCCTAGGGTTGGGGTGTACACTTAATTGTTGCATTATTATTAAAATGGATTCATTTAATGTTGTGTGGGGATTATACTTTTAGAATGGATCATGAGGTAAGGGAAATAATATTAAATTAAAATGTTATATTGAAATTGTTAGCTTGTGATGTTATGAAAACTTGTGTGGGTAATGTAGTTCATTCTTAGAATTAGGATAATCCATGATAGTAATAACCTAATTGGTTAGTTATATCACTTGAATGTACATTACCTTTTGGGTTGGAATCATGTTATTTGATATATGGAATTAGCTTGTCAAGAGTTATTGTGGTCATGTTATTTACCAAATAAAGCAAGGGGGTGGGTGAACATAGGACATCCACTTCATAGAAATGAGACTCCACTTCATAGAAGTGAGACTCCACTTCTTAGAAAGTGAGACTACACTTCTTAGAAAGTGAGTTTTATGTAATTATCAAATCTTTGGCCAAATTAAGTGTAAGTTTCCATTGTGTACACTTGTTAGTTCATTGTGAGCCAAGATTGCATAACTAGAATGGGAATGTAATGCATGCAAGAAAGTATCCACTATATGGTAGCTCTAGTTATGTAGAAAACAACACCATTCTTAGGTAGGGTATTATTATGAGGGTTACTAGACCAATCTCCTCATTGAAGGGAGGGCCATCTTACCAGTTCGGTAGACATGTGGGGGACCACAATAAGTTTGTGGTTGGAGGAAAAGAACTTGGGTGATACTCTAACTCATGCAGTCAATAGACGAGATTTGAGGGTGTATGCCTAGGAAGAGACATTTGGACTATTTGTACTTTGTTTCATTGATCTCTTGAAGGCTATGTATGAAATCATGATCTTGTATCTTTATGGAAAATGAACTTGTAAAATGAAATCATTACTTGGGATTATGTAATGTTACTTTATTCATGCAATGAAAATTTGAAATGGGTTTATTTTGAATGTGCATTTTTTTTATTGAATTGGAAAAAATTTATTACTCTGTTGGTAAACTTAAACTATTCACATTTGGGTTAAAACTTGGGTGAAAACAATATGTAAACCATTGGGCTTGTTGCAAAAATATCTACTAATACATCCTTCATTTTTGCAATAAGCCTACCAATTGTAATATGCATAATTTTAAGGGGCCAAAGTGTCCTTAGAATCCGTAAATGACACTTGTACATCTTTAGTCAATTTCTTGCTAAATATGTTAGCTAATCAATACAAGTTTTAAGGCCCAATTTTTCATAAAGTTCAACCTTACTCTAAATCAAGTTCCAATGTAGGTAGGACCCATATATGGTATCCTGTTGACCCTAGATGAAGCCCTTATATCCTAGATTTCATCCCTTGCATAGTTTTCTTATTTGAATATACATGACCTCACTTCAAAAATCTTGTGACCCTAATTTTGCGCACCATGAGTGAATTATGTATAAATATAGAAATTTTTTGTAAAAGTTTGTAGAGTAGCAGTCTTTCATATAAATAAGAAGATATTTTACCGATACTTGAGTTTGGTTATAATAGTTTAGTAAAAGTATTGACAAGTAATTTTTTGAAAAAAAAAAATTATTTATTTTATATTTTATCATGTTTTTTTATTCTAAATAATATAAGATTGTAAAAATCATACACTATTTGAAAAAAACCTATTCTCTTTTATAATTCATGAATAAGTGTCTAGATTATCATTTATCAATAATATTACACATATTCACAGAAAAAGTGGGTGGATAAAAAGTCATACCTCTGAAGTCCATACAAGGTAAAGCTTAGAAAATAAGAAAAAGAAACAAATACAAAGCTAGTAGGTGGCTAGTACAATAGTAGAGGGGGGAGGAGGAGGAACTCAATCATTCAACTTTCCCCATACATCAGTGGGGTCTAGATTATCTATGGGAGGGTCCCATTTCTCACCATTTTTTATTTTTCTTCTTTAGTAGCATGGGCTAGCGAAATGATAATAGCCAACCAAGGAAACTTGTTGGCATAGTAGTTGGAGGTGCCACTAGTAGGTCACCTAGAAGTTCCTCCTACAAGTGACAAAGAGATGGAGCATAGATGAGCAAGTTGTTATCAACCCCATTGACCACATGGTCCCTTCTTGTAGTTTGAGGAGAAGCCTGGGAGTGAGCTTCCCAACTACCTTGAGTAGAAAGCCTCCTTACATTAATGCCCACAAGAAGATGAGTGTACCTTAGAAGAAGAGGGGGAGAGATGAATTCTAACCACTACACATGGGACATTGTGCCTATAAATGTGCCACCTCAAGTATAATTTTATTAATGTACATTTGATTCTGCAATAACACGTTGGAACAAATCATAGCTTTAGAAAAGACCAAAACATATTCTTCAACAAAACAATTGAAAAAAATAGCTGAATTTCTATCTTTTCATATGTTAAAGAAAATCTCTACCCTAAAACCAAATGTAATTAAATTTATGAAGTATATAAGACCAATCGTAAAAAAAAGCCATATGCTAAGAAAAGAGTTCTAGTTTGAATGACTTGAAGAAGTCATGGATCGAAGTCCAAAAGCTCTGAGCTTCGAAACATAACCAAGAAAGATGCTTAAAAGAATCTGATTGTTCAAAAAAGAACAATGGATATATTGCTACTGTTACAATATTTAAAGGATAAGTACTATGCCAGTCTTTCTCGTCTATCGATAGGTAGTAGAGATCGGTAAAAGACGCGGCTTAGCAAAACAATTTTGAACCACTGCTGCCGATTGTTGACCAGAACCAATCATCCTCTTCATGCACACGTTAATAAACACGTTTGCGGTGGACTCCAAAATTGCCCCCACCGTCTATAAAAGCCAAACAAAATCCCCAAAATTAGATATCCTTATATACAGATTTAGTATTTCCAAGCGAAATTGGACTTGATGGGCAACGCAATTTTGTTCAGAGGACATCATGGGCGTGTTAAGATCATGAAGTTAGATGGCCAAGTGTTGAAGGTGAAGGGGCCTCTCACAGTAGATGACATCCTCGCAGATTATCCAGGCTTTGTCATTTTGCATTCGGAAGCAGTTCGTCGTATGGGAGTGAGAGCAAAACCTCTGGATGGATCCGCCGCTCTCAACGCTAAGCACCTCTATTTTCTTGTTGAATTGCCAAAGCTGGAGAATAACCAACGCGAGCCACGAAGGGTTCGTTCTGGGATACCCACGGACGCAAAGTCCAGGCTTGAAAGTATGCTCTTAGCGCGCAGGTCCATTTCTGATATTTCTCCCTTGAATTGTGAGCCATCATCAGATACCTCATCTTCTCAGATCAGTGAAGATAATGGAGCTCTGAGGGTTAAAGTTCGGATGAAAAAATCTCAGCTTATTGAAATGATGGCAGAGAGCCAAGAAAGTTCTGAGACAGTGGAAACAATCCTGGAATCCTGCCTCAACCAGGCGAAATCCCAGCAAATGGAAAGAGGAATTGTGAGGGAAGATCGGGAGGAAAAGGAAGGCAATTTGCGACGGAGCGTACCTGAAAGTTGCAGAAAAACCCAGGTGCTTATGGATTCCTCTGTTACTGTTTCTCGTTTACATACATGTTATTTTGCTTCTGCGTTGTGATGAGTTAATAAACATTTGTTGATCCATCACAGGTAAAGCACGTGAGGTTTGGCCACCGCACAATAGAAACGTCTTCTGATTACGTACAATGACAGGAAATTTGAGCCATCTGTCCCATGGTCGTATATATATAGTTGTAAAAAAGTGTCGTTTTTAAAGATCGTACATATTGATGAGAAAGATATTCTTTGTATAAATAATTATACACAATTGCTTAAATTAAAAATATTGTAAGAGATGGGGTATATAGACTTCAAAAGTTATGCAATGCAATTCAAGTTTATTGAAATAAATCTTGTAAGTAACATGTGTGGAAATTTTCCTTAATTTAATAAATGAATTTGAGGATTTTGAATAGATCAAAAAAGTTATATAATAAGATTTTAAAGTGATAGCATGTTTAAATGTTAAAAAATATAGAATTAGGTATTATATTCAATAACAGTATATGAATGAAATGACAAAATATTTGAAAATTTGAATTATGTTATTGCCAATATATTGATAGATAGACAAATTATATTCAAGTGATATTTCATGATATGTAATTTTATAACCTTTTTTTATTATACAATATACACAATTGCTTACATTAAAAATATTGTAAGAGATGGTGTATATAGACTTTGAAAGTTATGCAATGCAATTCAAGCTCATTGAAATAAACCTTGTAAGTTGCATGTGTGGAAATTTTCATTAATTTAATAAATGAATTTTAAGGATCTTGAATAGATCAAAAAAGCTATACAAATAAGATTTCAAAGTGATGTATGTTTAAATATTAAAAAATATAGAATTACTATATTCAATGGCACTATATGAATGAAATGACAAAATATTTGAAAATTTGAATTATGTTGTTGTCGGTATATTGGTAGATAGACAAATATATTCAATTAATATTGCATGATATCTAAGTTTGTAACCTTTTTTTATTATACAATATTTTGTAACCTAAAAATTTTTAAAAGCATAATTTTTTGGGGGGATTTTATATTCTAATTTGACTATAATTGCATGACACTCTAATTTTATTAAAAATTAATATTTACATTCAAAAATATTAGTAAGCACACCTTAAGAATTTACCCAAAAGAAGAGATTTAGGTAGGAAAATAATGATAACATTATGAAAATATATTGAAAATTATCTATTCATGTGGATTGGTTGCAACTTCAAAACACATGAAATTAAACATTAATCATAAGTGTTATGTTGGCATTGGGTAAGAAGGTTGCACAATAGGTGGTAAAGTCACATTACCATTTTGTTAATTACCCTCTAGAAGATTCAACAATCACTATCTCCCAACATGCATTGATTGTGTTATTTAATATGTGACATTAGACTGTTTGATATCCTTACTTTAAATTTAGGTTATGCAAATTCTTAAGCCCTTTTTTATTTTTGTTGTATAGTATTAATTAATTGATGTCAAGTTTGCAATAAGATATCAAACTCTTTACCCAACAAAAAAGTTAGTAATTGATTTTTTGAATATTGTAGATTAAAAGGTTTGCATGTTTTTGATTGATTAAGTAGGGAAAAGGGCCTTGACCTGAGCAAATAATTCATGGAAAACCTTTTTCCTTGTAAAAGGTTTGCATGTTTATTTGGAAGAAAATAATAATTCATGGCTCAATAATTATAGGGACTAATAAAAAGTTAAAAAAAAATTACAGGCATAACTTGTAGGTCACAATTTTTTCTAAATCAATACATAAGACAAAAAATAAAATCAATTATTTCACCAAAAAGTTATAATTTCACCATTTTTCATATAATGAACTATTGCCTCATACTTTTTCTTGAATTAATATTAATGTGTCAAAAAATAAATGAAATTATTTCATTCTCCCATAGTAATTTAGACTTAACAAAATGATATAAGATGATAAAAGTTATTTAGTAACTGTGTTGCAATGAAGATGCTATCAAATTCTAGCAAGAATATTTTGATCTTATGAAAGCCAACCTACAATGACTAAAACATTTATTATGAATTATATCCTCGGACCAAACCATTGTGATTAAAATTTGAGTTAATAAATATTATTGATTATTTTCCATTTGCAACCCTCTCATGACCACAATGACCATACATCTCTCAGGCATAATAGTGTATATATGATACCAAATAATTGTAGGAATATTTAGAAGCTTGACATAAAGACGATCCTCCTAATTAACCTCATCAAAATGATGCCTCAATTTCCTCTAAAGTTCACCCTTTATTTTTCGGCACAAAATATGCCACAAAGATTAAAATGAAGAAGTCATATAATGGCATAAAGTAAGAATGTTCCTGCGGTATGATATAAATCTAAATAGCTATTGAAGGAAAGAGTGTAAATCTAGCATGGACATATAAATGACTAAAACCAAACTACCTGCAAGGCTCCACTACAAAAGTCAATTTATAGTCATAGTCACTAGCCAAAAACATGACCAGTTTGCCAATGTTGCTACACTACTAGCCAATAAATTTACTCAGAAGTATCTACAACAAGTGACAAAATTTCAAATATCATTTGTTTTTTCCTTAAAAGTAGTTATATGTAAGTTCATTGAGGAGCATTAACTAATTATATTAGACAACCATCTAATAATATGTTTTGCATGAATACTTTTCTAGATTTATGAAAATAAAATATTCTATAGCCACAAAAGAAAGAATACCTTATAAGTGAAACTTGTTTTGGATTCCATGCTGAAAAATATGTGGTAAAGTTACCTCAAATATTATAATCCAAGTCATAGCCCCAATACCAAGTGAGAAAGAGATGATGTAGGCTTGTATATAGAAAGTTAGTAAGAAAACTATAAAAAGTAAATGTAAAGATATTAGTGCAATAGGTGCAATTATAAGAAATCAACTAGTAGTTGAACTATAATCTTACCAGTTCATGCTTTTGAAGATCAAAATATTGATGAATGTTTCAAGATGTTGGTCTCATTGCAGGTGGCTTTGAGAAGTGAAATAATATGTTTAATAATTATAGCTTATTATTGTTGCTAGTTGTCATTGAATCAGGATGAATGTTGACGTGAATTTTCAACATCTTAATAGGCATCTACATTGATTTGTATATCCATTTCACTCAAACATCCAGTAGTAACACATATATAAGTACTAAAAGAATTCTGCAAATTAGTTGAATATTATAGAAATTAGAATATTTATGGGTAGAATGGGCCATTTAGTTACCATAATGAGTAGATCTCTATCAACTCTGTCAATCAACCCTACAATGGGTGCAATCATAAAAACCTAG
Source organism: Sequoia sempervirens (assembly GCA_007258455.2). NCBI lineage: Eukaryota > Viridiplantae > Streptophyta > Pinopsida > Cupressales > Cupressaceae > Sequoia > Sequoia sempervirens. Next base: position 38,629 of record VDFB02124777.1, on the reverse strand, counting down.
ATGTTGTGTAATAAGGTACAAATCTTCTCTCTCTTCACTAATGGTTTGACATATATGGAAGCAAAGTGACAAATATTATTAGTGTTGGGTGAGAATGTATAATTGTAAATATTTTGTCTCTTCAACAGTAAAGGTTTAAATTTTTTAGAGATTATATTTGACTTCCTATGATAAAATTTAATTCATTTCTTCTAGAGCAACCTACTACCAAGTACAATAAACTGTGGTGAGTAAATTGGGTGTGAGACATCTTGATGAAAAATTGATATACACTATAGGAAAATAATTAAGAACATAAAGTATTACACATTCAATATTCACCACTGCTCAATAGGTCAACATAATTGATTTGATTTTCTCATCCACACTAGACTCAATATTTACTCTACTAATTGGTGGATTCCTCTGAAAGAAATAAATTTAATTTGTAGATTATATGGAGAAAAAACCCTATTATAACAAACTACCCTTCAATAGTGAACAAAAAGAGCACATTTCCAAATGTTAATTCTCATCTAACATTATTAGTTCTCATCAATTTATTAATTATTGTTATAGAAGATTGCACACACAATACTCACCACTATTCATTCTGCTAGATAGTAGATTCCTCTAGAAGAAATCAATTAATTTTTCTTATCATAAGGATCATAATCTAAGCTATAACCACCCTTAAATGTTGAAGAGAGAAAACATTTACAATTGTACATTCTCAAACACCAATAACAGGCCACCAAATTTTTTATCAATTAACTTCTAAGAACATTTGCATCTCAAATCTTGATAGTATAAATTAGCAAGAGTGAAAGCCAATTTCTCATTCCAATAGAAAAACTATTTTAATCACTAGTTAAAAAATGCCCTCGAGCTACTATAGTTTCATGGTAGGAATTAATAATACTTTCTAGTTCCCTTCCATATATGTCAAGCCATTGGTGAAGAGAAATAAAATATTTACAATTGTAGATTCTCACCTGACACCAATAATTCTTGCCATTGTCACTCTCTATATGTCAAACCATTTTTGTTATTAGTGTCATCTCAAATGAGCATTCATAGATTAGAAATATTTCAAACTAAGACATTCCATTCTATATTTCCTTTACAAGACCACTTGAGTATTTATTTTTGGTATAAATAGGTGTTTTACCTATCTAGGTCTTATTTATATTATTAAGTCCACTTAGGTCCTAGGAAGGAATCTTTCTAGTTAAGCATTAGTTGTCACTTATCTTATTTTGCTGGATTTTATTTAATGCTTGTGTCCTAGGTAGTTATGAGTTAGTTGTCTCATGTGATAGGATTAAGACACTTTTCATGATCTTGTCTAATCCTATCCCTCACCTTGTCTATATATGCAACCTGCTTCGTATGTACATTTCCATATTCATTTTACATTCTTGCATCCATAATCATAGCATGATATTTCTTCCATTTCTCTGTTATGGGAGTTATTTTGTCTTGTAAGTGATCTGAGGTGTTGAGCAGTTCACCATAAACTCCTACATGGTATCAAAGATTTCGTGCTACAAATTTCTTCCCAAATTTGAGGGACCAATATTGGCATGAAATTTTTGTTGGGTGTGAGTTGGGTTCTTGAGAACCTCTCCATTAAATCCAAGGTGTTAGAGAAAGTTAGGATTAGCTTTCATTTCATCAAAATATGACATATTTTTCCAAATCTACAATGGTTTGAAGAAGGGTTTTAGTTGCTCTAGATCTAGGGGCTAGCTAATTTTTGGAGTAGTTTGGATGAAAACAAACCTTTCCAATGCATTCAAAAGGCTTCAAAATGTAGAGATTGATTATCAAATTGTTGAAATATGACATTTGTTGTTAGGGCACGAGGAAAATTTTTGGGGTCATATGATCATATGGATCTATACTTGGCCATATCGACTGTATAGTATGAATCATATAGTCTACAAATCATTGCACTCAACAATCAACATAATATTCTCATCAAGATATTTTTGGCATATTCCCTGCATTTGTATCACCTTTTGTGTCGGTTTGTATCTTACAAATTCAGTGGTATGAAACATTTAATATTGTATGGTCATAGATTTTATTTAACCTTGTGTTTGTTTATTATGGCTTAACTAACATATATTTATTATCATCATCATTGATCATGTCAGCCTTTGTGGTACGAGATGAAATTTTTATTACAACCTGACCACCTATTTATGGTGACAATTGCTATGGCATTGTCAATATTTATTATACACTTGACGACTTTTCTATTGTGTTTGATCATGGGGGTCAAAGCCCTTGGGCTCACCTTAGTGGGGGGCTAAGTCCCAAGCAGTGCATCCTTTAGCTCGTCGCCCCCCAACTACCCCACCCCAACGACATTGTTATTAGGTGGTGGTAGGTTTTAAACCCTATAGTCTACCTATGGTCATATGGAAGACCAACCACCAGCCCCAAGGGGGCTAAGATTTTGCACATATTTAGTCTATGCATGCCCTAGATAGGGCCTTTTTGTTTTATCATAACTTACAATCTAAGAAGCAAAAATTTTCAAACAAGATATCATCACAAAACTAGTTTCGTCAATTTTGTAGTGGTACAAGTTATTTTCAGAAATTTTTCTATTTTGCAACATTTATTATTGTTTAAAGTTAGATCTTTTTTTTGGCTCCTAAGCTCATTTTTTTTCCACGAACTTTGATTTTCATGATTTTTGTGGTGTTGGAAAGGTATTGATGAGCTCTACATTGCCATCTATGCACTTTTTATATTTTTATCCCAAGTTGATCATTATTTTAGTTTTTCCCCAATGAGTTTCTTGGAGATTACTTAGATATTTTTATATTTGGGAGGTTGTAGTTTTGATCTTTGCACTTCATTTTAGTTCCAAATAATTTTTAAATCAACTATTGCTTCATAGATTCTAGGATTATGCTAGTTTGATAGTTTTCTAGTGTTCCTTGACATCATGGTGAGTTTTTGCTTAAGAAAATTGGAAGCACTGGATATCATAGCTACAAATCTAAATTCAAAAAAATAAGAATTTTATCCTTCATGGAAAAAAAGTTGTGTTATACAGTGAGCGTCACTCCTTAAAAATGGTGTTTACTAAAAAAAACTAGTTTTCGAAGGAGATGGAAAAAGAAGTGCAATTTGATTCCAAAGTTTTTAAAAATATATATATTTAGAATCTACAGACAAAATGCCACAAATCACTAGTTTGCATCATCTTCAAATTCCTCATAGTTTAGCTGCTATAGGTGCCCGAATGTGAAGATTTAGTTAGAAAAAATTAGTTCAGTGTCCAGTTTGGCCAAAAATTGTAAACTAGTATTGTGGGATCACCCAAGAAAGGATTCATATGTACATTTCCATATTCATTTTTGCATTCTTCCAAATATAATCATAACACATGATATTTCTACCATTTCTCTCTTTTCAAAGTTATTTTATCTTGCAGGTGATCTAAATTCTTGATGATTTCACCATAAACTCCCACATTTATATATATATATATATATATATATATATATAATGTAATTATGCTTTCTCATGGAAGGTAGCTTGTCTCTAATTTGTAGTCGTATGTCTAGCAACTAGGCTACGTAGATATGCATAAAGAAAATATAGAAAATTGAAGAGTGAACTACATTTTTACAGCAACCATTAGGAGATATATGTCTTATTCGTTGATATAATAGAGAGATAGTAGTACCCATGATTGAATTATTCACCTATCTCCCAAAAAATAAGGGGCCTCATGCATATTCCTATAATAATAGAAAATTAAATTAAAAAAATGGAATAGCAAGTTATACTTATAACTTCACATAATTGAAACTATAAATAAGGTTGTGTGCATTAGCATTAACAAAGAAACATTTTCAAACATCAAATTGTGGTTTTGTAAGATTAAGAGATGCATAGTCTAAACTAGTTGTAGGTTTTGATTCCATTATACGAGAACACATGAGGAATAAAGTCAACAAAAAAATCATTTCTTTCAATGCAAAGAATATGCAGCATAAAAATAATAAGGCAATAGGCCATGTAGAGATGGAAAACCTATAGTGGAACTAGATGAATACCCTAGATAATTGGAAAATGGTGAGAGAGACAATAAATTGGTGTTCTAATTTTTCCTATACTTAAAACTAAGCCTATAGCTAACTCTAGGAAAGAAGGTCTTTGAACTAGTGTTTTTCAAAGAGCACCTATGATTTGAGCATGTTGAAATAAAGAAACATGACTTTTGGAAATTCAAAACCAAGAAGATACTTTATAACAACATGCACAATATGTTTGTAGGCCTATTGGATATGACGAAATATATTAAACATACATAAATTGAAAAATATATTTTCTCATAATTGGTAGCTTGTCCTTAATATATGGTTGTATGGAGTAATTAGGCTATGTAAGAGATGCATAGATTAATTATATAACTACATCATTTTAGCAATTGTTAATAGAATGATATAATTCAGGGTGATCCCACAATAGTGGTTTACACTTTTTGGGAGATCTCAATTTTTGTTAAAATCACATAATTTTAGAAAATATAATGATTTAAGCCTTGAAAAGTTCCATTTAAAGGATTCCAATCGAAGAGGGTTTGATCAAACCCCCTTGGATAGAACACTGCTAGTTTTAAACCATACCTATAATGAAGTCTCCTTTATCAAAAACTGATAAAAACATTTTGATTTATTTTAGGATCAAATTTATTGTAAGTATGTCCCATTATAAGCTTCCAAAAAGTATAATTTAAAATAAATTTAATTTGATTATTATATTTATTTATTATTTCTGTGAATATAGTTTTCTCACTAAAAATCAAGTTTTTATTTTCTTTACAAGTGAAAAATATAAATTATGAAAATGAAAATATCATAATTAGATATTGATGTCCTTGATCCAACAAAAAAAAAAATTGAATTTTGATACATACAAAAGTTATGTTTTAGCCGAATCATGTCCAAATTATAAACTAGTTTGACTTTGAAACTTAATTAAGAAAAAATATTCAATGAAATGTTATAAAACCAATTCCATGCACTACATATTGTAGTTATGAATCTAAATTTGAAAAAAATAGAATTTTATCCTTCATAGAGAAAAAGTAGTGTTAGCTAGTAATGCCACTCTTTAAAAATGGTGTTTATTGTTAAAAACTAGTTTTTGAAGGAGATGGAAAAAGTATAATATGATTCCAAATTATTTGAAAAAAATGTACTTAGAATCTATAAACAAAATGTCACAAATCACTAGTTTGCATCATCTTCAAATTCCTCACAGTTTAGCTGCTATAGGTGCATGAAAGTGAAGATTTAGTTTAAAAAAATCAGTTCAATGTCCAGTTTGGCCAAAAATTGTAAACCAGTACTGTGGGATCACCCTTCAAAGAAGAAAATTTTAATTCAAAAAAATTATACTAAGTTTCATATTAGATTTCAATTCCATGCTTTGGGTTTTTTAAAGACAAGGTGCTTGTTTTAATTACTCACCATCTCCTAAAAAAGAGGCCTCATGCTTGTGCTTGGAACAAATGTGTAGACATACATCAACATAGTCAAAATTACAAAACACTCATAATAACAGTTGCATGGGTTTAGATGATTTCGATAATACCCATTTTGGGTTTTTATTAAGGTTCAACATTATGGGTATGGATTTGTCATGCCACTTTTATTGATTGCTTTAAATTTTAATTTATGGGTCTGTAGGTTGTGGTGATTTTCACAAGAATTATAAGCCTAGATCAAGATGTCATATCTTAGGAGGGTCAAGCAATAGGAATCATTTTTATTTGACTAAATTGTAATCCGCTAGGCCAAAATTTCATTCTCATGGAATGCAAGTGTAAATGTATGTATTGATCTCAATGTTCTTCACTTTATTGATACATTTGGGAATTGCAATGTAGTCGTGAATCTTGAATGGTTTTGTAACATCTAGATATTGAATTTCAAGGATACATGAAAAAATAGACAAGTTCTCCTACATTTTAATTAGGCTTTTGGAAAGGGAAAATGTTGTATACTTTGAAGGTTGTGAAGCATACAAGTCAAGTCTTCAAATGCAATATTATTACCCATATGATAATTCTCAGTCTATAATAGGATGTCTCAACTTTGATAGTCATGACATCCAATGCCTTCTTTTATGTTTTTCCTATATTAAGGTAGATATAATAGAGTTTGCCCCTTTTTCCTTGTACACTATTGTACCATAGAAAAAATGCAACTTGCTTGATTTGGGGAATAATTGATGGTAAATTGGACTTAACGAGGCCTTGATTCAGTGTTGTGAGGTGTTTTTCACATCCACACTAGGTCTTGGGC
>VDFB02124777.1:0-28992 GCA_007258455.2 Sequoia sempervirens | reverse complement strand
TGTTGATGATATGTTGTTTATTGGTAACATTAAGTTAATGATTAGGGAGCTCAATATACACATTTCTTACACATTTTATATATGAAGGACTTGGGGATACAAAATATATTCTCGAGATGGAAATCAGTAGATATCAAGCTCACATAAAGCTTTGGTTAAGTTAGTTTAAGTATATGGATACAATTTTGTGGAGGTTTAATATGCATGATTGTACAAGCCAATTAGTATTCCATTTCCAATTTGTACAAACTTGAGATTGGATATGTGTCTTAATTTTGATGATGATTTTGAGGATATGTCTAAAGTTCCTTACACTAGTTCCATTGATAGTTTAATCTATGCAATGGTTTGTAGTAGACAAGATATGCCCCAAGTAGTGGGAGTTCTAAGAAAGTTTATGTCTAACCCTAGTAAATATCATTGGAATTTTGTTAAGACAGTGTCTAGATATTTGCATGGTACTTCAAATTACTATTTGGTTTATTATGGTACTAATGATATGGTTAAGTCATTAGACATACATGGGTTTGCTGATGTAAATTGGGCAAGTGACTTGGATAGTCGAAGTCCCACTAGCAACTATTATTTTACTTTTTTTGGAGGTGTAGTGAGTTGGATGAGTAATCTAGACAGCCTATAGTTACTTTTCCCACCAATAAAGCGGGGTATATGGCTGCTACACATGCCTCTACTAAGGAGGTAGTATGGTTACATAGTCTTAGTGATGACATTTCTTTTAATTGTAGGGAAATGAGGATTGGATGTGACAGTTAGAGTGTTATCTATTTGGAAAAAAATCCAATTTATCATGCTCATACTAAGCATGTTGATGTTCAATATCAGTTTGTGTGAGAGATGGTTGATAATGGTAAGGTCTTGATTTATAAGGTTAACACTTTGGAAAATGTTACATATTCTCTCACGAAGCTAATGACCATAAATAAGTTCTCTTGGTGTAGGAAGGCCATGGACCTTGACCACTATACTTGATTTATTATTTGTATCTTTTGGATGCAATTGTAATGTCTAAGGGAAAGTGGGAGAATATTAGTTTAGGTGACATTGACCTTGTAAACCTATGTCATTTTTTATGTCTCCATGTTCCTTGGAAAGTGTCCTAGGGACATGAGAGAAATGTACTTAATATTGGCATATATAGTAATTATATTTTCAAGAGGAAATTTATTGTTGGTGGAGGTTACATGTCACTAGAGGATAAAGTTATCTATCCTAGGTGTTCACATTGGGAATGTGAATGACCTTGAGCTAGGCATCAAGTTTAGAGGGAAACACATGTCCATTGGTTCTTGATCTAGAAGCTAAATAGTCATTGAGGCATCTTGAATGCCAAAAGTTGAAGGGGATATGGATTAGGAGCCCATGTTGAAGCCTTGTGCACATTAATTAATTTATTATTATGACTTTGTTTTCCAAGGAAGGGGCATGGGTTTTTGCAAGTGGTTTTGGCACCACTTGTTTTGGTTTACCAACTATGGTTTTTCCTCCCACAAGTTATATGAATTGGATCATTGAGATGGTAGTATCATCTTGTGTTATTTGCAAGTGTATGGAAGCATATGAGTTGTAGGAGATCAACAAGGAACTATATTTTGGTGTATCTCTCTTATGAAGATAAATAATATGTACTTGCCCTCTTTTCTTGTGTGGATTTTTTTCTCGAAAGGTTTTCTCCATGTAAATATGGTGTCATATTTGTTTGTTGATTTTTCTATTATGGTGAATGTGCAATAACATACATATAATTATATTTGGTAATATTATTTTCATATTTGAATACACATACATGTACTAATATTTTAGCATAGTTTCACCTTGTTTCAACAAGTTCATAGTTAAGGATATACAAGTGAAGGGAGACAATTGAGGCATGTGAAGAAAAAACCAATGTTATCTATAAATTAATTGATGTCTAGAAAGAGGGAGGTGTCTATTTTGATGCACCTAAGCTAGGAAATCCTTTGATAAATGTATAAAATCATTTCCTAAGACACAAAGAATCACACTATTAAAAATTCAAATATTCTTTCTATTACCTCTTGTATTTAATTCATGAGATGAAATAATTCCAAGGAGACATTAATATGAAAGAAATTTACCGAACACCAATTCACTAATTGGAACCTAAATAGAAATAAAGAAAAATGAACTATCAAATCTTTAAGTATAGGGGGAATTCAAATTTGTTGAAGAGAACATGTAACTATTTCTCCCATAAATAACTTGGAGTTGAAAGAAAGGGAGATGTTTACTAAAAAATTATGTTAGTATGTTTGTGGATGATGACACAATTTTTAATGAAGGAGAACATCCTAGAAAGATGCCCTTGTAGATTTGATCAATTAAAAATAAAGAACATGAAATTTTTTGGGCTCCAAGTTTTTCCTTTATTGGTCTGGTAAAGAGGGGTCCAAAACTATCAATTTCCTCCCAAACTTGTTTTGTGCAATATTTTGTTGGATTCATGATAGACCATGTAATATTAGAGGGTTACTTTTTCTACGCTGACATCCTATTAGGATAACTATGTATTGTTACAGGAATTGGGGATATCATAATAGGTTGAAGGTTTGAAGGAAATCATGAAAAATAATTAGTGGAGATTAAATTATCATATAAGATATCATTAGGAAAGACTTAAAGGATGATGAAATATTTTACAAGGATATTTAAGATCCTTCCTCACACAATTTAATAACATTAGTATGCCCATCTTAGGATTGAGAAGCATTTAAAATACAATCATATATTTTTTAAATTGCACAAAATAGAATAAAATGCTAATTATAAGCACATAATTCTAAATTGGGACTATAAAATAGAACAATAATTACAATGTTCTTAGATTTTATTTGTTTTGATAGGGGTGGGGAAAATGGGGCCTTGGAAGGTAATGGTTCAAAGAATACCAAGAATTTTATTCCCCTTTGCATTAGAGTTTAATGACCTAGTCTTCATGCCAAAACAATCTACTCGTGTTTGATGTAGCTTTCCATTTCTCTCCTCTCTTGCCTTGAAAAACTTACCCATGCTTCCTTTTTTATTGTTGTTGATTTATTTGAAGCACATCATGCAAAGTTAGATTAAATAAAGGCAGAAGATTTTTTTAATACCTTTTTAGCAATATATCTAGATGCATAACCATTTTTCAATTGAACCTATAACACACAATGCAAGGAAAAAGAAGCAACATTAGGAAAGGAAAAATGAAAAATGTAAGTTGATATATTGAGGTACTTCATGGAAAGGAAGCATCAAGTTGGTGTATTCAAAGTTCCAAGCTCCACTAAATTTTATTGAAACAAAACATTGATTCAAAAAGAGACACAATATTACAAGAGGAATAAATAAATAGCCAAACTTATTGCTACATACACACATACAAGAAAAATTGTTTTACATAACCTTCTTCACTAGAACATGTGTCTAATTATAATCTACAATGTCATAGTACTTCTTAACAAAGTTAAGAGTAGATCTTGACTTTGTGATTGCCAAATGATTTATCATGCTTTTGACCAAATTTTCCCTATCACAAAGTCATAAGTTCACTAGTGTCTTATCATACCAACTTTATAAGTTAATTAGTCAGTGCACATACACCAAAGTAGGAGTACACAACTGGTTACTAACATTGCTAGAGACAAATGCATCCAATTGGGGCTTAGGGTTCTCTAAGTTCTTATACTACCATTGTCATACTACATCGAATGGGATTCTCTGCCTGACTCTTCAGTTTCTCTTTCTTGGAGTGTTGCATTAACTAACGTTTGGAGCATCTTTGAGAATTCATCCCTATTTTACATTTCAAATGTATAGTAACATTGAATGCTCATTTGCTTAAATGTTAAGACAAGAATAAATGTTTCATTTCACTTTGAGGAACCCAAACTTTGAGAAATGCTTCCTACTTAGTTTGTGAATAGAAAATCTTAGAAACCAAGGCCAAGTTGGAACTATAGATCCAACCTACTTGACCTTTCTATTTCAAAAGTTTTGAGGCTAGCCTCCTCTAATAGGTTTACCACCTAGTGCATTGTATTAAGAATGTTTTTAGACATTGGATGGGCTATAAAAATTCATGTCTACTTAACCACTATTGTTCATGAGGTTGAACACTAAATCTTGCAACAAATGGATACTTTTAAACAAAATTCCTTTTATGGACAATTTTCTCCAATACTATTTCAGGTTTCAACTTTGCAATCTTTCAAAGGAAGGAATTTGAAATCTAGAAGAGTAAAAAAACAAGATAGCCGCTTCTCGGGTGCATAGATAGACAATACATCTATCCTACACTTAGTTTCAAGTATTTTTAACAACTCAATTTGTGCATGTCCTACAAACTTAGTACTCCACGAAATACATTTCTTTGGAGGTTTCTATCTAACTTGTTGTGCCTCCTCCATGCTTCCCTAAATCATTTTCCTATTTGCCTGGGCATTTCCATTGTCCCCTTTACTTTCCTATTGGTTCTATTTCCAATCACAAATCAACCTTTTGTCATGCATTGTTCTCCCCTCCCTTATATTTTTTTTTTGAATTTTTTGTGCTTTTATGGATACCCATACCCATTCACAAACTCTCCTTGTAGCACATACAAAAAGGACCTCATCACAGGTTGTAGAGATTGGCGTTTACAACTTCTAAACGTACTAATGGATGTTCATGCTCTAATTGTGCCCAAAATACTACATTAAGTACTCACCTACTATTTAGAAGCCACACCAAGCTTTGAATCACCCTCCTCCATCTCCTTCAATCTTGTTTGACCCCAGTCTCCCCACGTTTAATGAATTTTTCCTCCCATTTTCCCCTTTGGTGATATCATTATAAAGGTTTTCCGCACAAATATCTTTGATTTCACCCTTTTCCCTCCATATTTTTTTCCTTCCTCTCCCACACAGTTTTTTTCTTATTTCTTTTTCATATGATTCAACCCTTCCTCATGCCTTACTTTTCATTACTCTCTCTCTCTCTCGCTTCCACCCTCCCTCCCCCTCTCTCCCTCTCTCCCTCTCCCTCTCTCCCTCTCCCTCTCCCTCTCTCTCTCCTTGTGATTCTCTCTACCTTCCCTTCCTCCCTATTTTCTACCCAAAATGCCTCTTTTTTGTGAGATTGTGGGTCTAGTTTTTCCTATTTTCCATGCTTTGTCTCTAAATTGTGATTTATTTTGAATGTCCATAGGTGGGACACCATGCCCTCTTAATGGCATAGATGCCTCCTCTCTCAATTATGCCCATGATTTCACACACCCATGCCATAGCCTCCTACCTGTACATGCTCATTCCCACCATACCCACGCCATTGCTATTATTGTCAAGCTATCTCTTTTATCCTCTTTTCATGTTTTAAAATTCCTTTTAGTCTACCTTATTTTATTTTTATTCAATTCCCAATCTTTGACTACTAGGAGGGGGATGTGACATTAACCTAGTTGTTGTACTTGGGTACTACATGTTTTGTCAAATATACAAGAAGGAAGTAGTTTTTGCAAATCTTTTACACATTTATTTTCAGAAAAAGAGGTGAAACATTTGTGAGCCACTTATTTTCTATATTCTTTCAAACACACTTGATAGGAATGAAAAAAATCTCATCTCAAATATTATTTATTTATTTTAACTTAGGACCAACTCATAGACTCTACACAATAAATTTGTAGATAGAATAGTAAGGACTAAATTTAATGGTAATCGTAGTTGTCAATTAATATTTTCATGATAGTTATTGTCCTTCAAATGTGAAGAGAAATATGATAGACTAGATCTAAACACAACTCTAATCTTGTGGAATATTTGACTATCTGCTCAAAATTTTCCCTTCGATGCAATACAATTCCTAAAATTTGGATGTGTATTTTAAGAATTTACAAATACATTCTTACACCCTTTAGTTTAAAGTGAATTTAAGTAACGTTTACCAAATTGTACATTCTTAATTTTATGAAATTGATATCCCTTAAATCTTCTTAAGGATAAAAGACCTATTTTATAATCTATTATTATTTTAATATAATTTTTATTTTATTTTTGCCCTTTTATGTTAAAAAAGTTAACAAACATGAGCATTCATAATGCAGCTCCCCATTCCCCTAATAGGGGAGAGCACCCAATACTTGAGCATGTTTCAATAGTTGTGATAGTAGTTGTTTATATAATGTCCAATATTTTTATCAATATTGGATCAATAGTTGTGACTTTAAAGTTGTTAGTGTTGACGATGACTACCCATAATTAAACAAAATGTATTCCTTTGATCTAAAAAGCAACAAATCAAGTGATTCCACATCAACACTCAATAAAACATGCTGTGAATGCACAACTATTGGTCTCACTTTTTTTTTAGTCTTTGGACACCTTGACAAAAAGCATGCTGATGTGACATCATATTTGATGATGTGGCCCTGAATCCTTAGTTATAAGTAGGGGAGTTGCCAAATAAGCTGCTGTAAAAAATTGAGAGTGATTTGAAATTTCCAGGTAGGATAATTAGAAGCACAAAATTAGGGTGTACAACTAGTGAATCCTCTCCCCTATATATCTTAGCCAGATTGTGACAACCCCATCAAAGCCTCATGCTGTAGAAACTCTTTAACTTTTAATTCCATTTCTTCTAAAGGTGCCTTTTATCTTGAATTGGAAGGAGGGGAAGCATTTCCCCAACATTTGAAACTACGTATTTCTTCACTGTGCCTTACGGTTGACCCAAGTAACAGAAACAAACTGCAAACAATTTGGGAGGGTGTTTCCACACGACTGTAGCTCCACATGAAAGGAAGATTTCAACCCCAGTAGCTAAATCAGCAAAAATATTTGATTCCAAGCTGAAGCAGCAATTTGGAAGCAAAGGTAGCACGGCTAGAGCTTCCTATGAAAAGGAAAGAAAAAGCCGGAGAAAGAGGGTCGAAATGATTCTTCACACAGAAAAGAGTTGCAGAATTTGTAGACACATTTATCCCACATGTCGACAGGGTAGGGAAAAGGGAAGAGAGGGCGGATAGAAAGAGAGGAGGAAGTGAAGGTGAAAAGCATACCTTTCTCGGCCTTTTGGCTAAGATCAAGTGTAGTATCTGTTCTTATCAGTTTAATATCTGATACGTGGTTCAATGAATCACACGATATTAAATTAATTTCTTAAGGGGGAAGGACCAAACGGTAGCTTGCTATCAGGTGCTTCGCTCGTCGCTTCTGTATTGCACTACTGCAGAAGCCTGGCGCACCCCACAAACCAATGCAAAAGACAAACTTAAATTCAGTCTTTCTTCTGGTAAACAGAAGATTGATCTTTAATCAAATTGATGATTGATCTGAGTCTTTCTTTTGGTAAACAGAAGATTGATTGATTTCAGAGAAGATTATTAATTTATTTTTCTGGATTAGGATTAGATTGTGTAAGAGTTTTTCATCAATGTTTCGGATCATAGTTCAAGGAGTGTGATCCGAAACATTGATGCAAAAAACTATCATACAATCTAATCCAGAAAAATGTGCAAGGTTAATAGATATAGATTATAGAACTTTATCATTAAGAAAAGATTATTAATCTTTCAGCAAGGTGAGAGTTCACCATTTTATTTTCTTTTGATAAACAGAAGACTAAACCTTTGATCCAAAAGCCCAGCACTATCGCAGAAGCCTGGTGCAGCCCACAATCCAATGCAAACATAAGATGAATGGAACGTGTTGTAAATCACCAGCCTTTTTTGGAATATACAGACAAACAAAAAAAATTCTCACAAGGAACAAGTTGCAGGGAGTGATCTTAACTATCTCACTGTCAGACTTTTAAGTCCTTATGTCGTGTTTTAGATTTATATTAATGAAGTCCCAGCATTTGCGTAAACACTTCAATGGAAAGTGATGCTCAACTTGTTTCTTTTAGCATGTAAATGCATTTAGGCATTTGTATTTCACTTATATAATGAAAAGATCTAATGTGACCTCCTCTCTTTTCTTTTTTAATTTCTTTGGTTTAAATTGTTTTACAAATTTAGCTTGTAGAAAATAAATAGGAATATTTTTTAAGGTTTTTATTTAAACAAATTGAGTAAACATACTCAATCTAATTTTTTTATCGAATATTCTTAAGGTTTCAATCTAATTTAACTTGTTTAGAATTGTAAAATAAATAAGAATATTTTTCAAATTTTAATTTATATAATACAATTCGATAAAATTATAAGTGCTAGTCATGGTTTTGGGAAGTTCATTCTTTTTTGTGAAACTATGTTATCCTTCATATAATCCTTGTACGATTCTTTTTCTTAAACATATTTAAATTTTTTATTGTATTTTAAAACAAAAATGCTTAAATACATTCATACAACCATATAATTTAATGCATCAAATTTAATTAAACTATAGACATTGAACATTGGAAAATCAAGCACACTTACCATTTAGACTAGCTTTGTTAACATTTCATGAACATTACAACCAACCAGGTCACCTACATATGCAATTAACCGTTATGCCATTCAACGTAGTAAGAAATCTGGTTAAATAACAATATTTTTCTAAGTTTTTGGGATAGGGGAAACAATGATGTGGGTATGTAGTTTTATGAAAAACAAAAAAATATGCTAAATTTTGGGAATGAAAAGAGGATGGCTTGTGGGAGCCAAGGTGGATTTTTAAATAACTTAAAGAAAACTAAAAGAAACAAAAAAAATTAAAGTTAATTTCAATATACTAGATTTGTAAGGACAATCCTCCCCTTTTTAGTTTTTTTTAGAAGTTTTAACATTCTCCCTTAAAAATGATACCTTTTTCTATTTCTATGCACCAAATGGAATAGATGGTCTACTTATAAAAATGAGGGGTGCTCCCTCCATGTCCCCATGTCTACAAGATGTACAAGATCTTAGGGAAATCACTTGGGCCCTTGGGGAAGCATACTTGTGAAACAATATTAAATACTATTATTATGCTAATTATTAATAACTTCACATGCTAAAGTCATTAGTTTTTGAGTTCAAATAAACACATATTAGCATAATTTTAGTGTTAGATGCAAGTGAGCTTGGAGCATTTCACATATAGAGCATATTGTCTACATAACGTAACTTAGATTCATAATTGTTTAGAGGGACAATTAAAAAGTCACATCATATAAGTATTTACTTTGACTTAGAATGAGCATTCATCGATAAAATTCTAAATCAGATTGCTCACTAAGAGAATTGAATTTATGTAGAAAAATAGAAATTTAATATCATTACTAGAATGATATGCAAGTTGCAGTTTAATTGAAAATACATGGGATCCATGTGTGGAGTGAGGGTTAGAAGTAATCACCAATACAAAGCAAAAGTGATAACATTGTAAGAAACTTTTAGTTTAAATGTAGTTTCTTATTTTGAATTATTTTCTATGTTGCATAGTTTGGTTGCCATTGTATCCAACCACTAGTCAATTTGTGTAGTATGCAATCACCAAGTAGCTTTCACAACCGTTTTCCACATTGTGGATAATGAGGGTAAACATTCATCAATCAACTTGTTTTCCATATTATTTTTTAACTCAATTAATAAAAACATACAAAATGCTTCTCCAATATTGATGTATTTATTTGTTTTATCTTTAGACCAATTGATGGACTTTTAATGGTAAGTTGTTTCAACAACACACAAAAGACCAATTTAGTAATAATGAAAAACCATACTCAACAATGTTCTAACTAAATTGGTTACAATAACATTACATAATCATAATTATTCATTCGATATGAACATCACATTACCAACATTAACACTTAATATTCCCATACTCATCACATTTTAATATACCACTAAAACATCAATTTATACTCAAAAATGATATTGTAATTCTTGAATGGTTATCATTTGTAATTGGGAGTGACATCCATATAACATCTATCCACCAAAAAAATATATTCAAAGGAATCAAATGTGCATTTATGACCAATCGAGTTGTTTATTATCTCAATTTACTGAAGTCGAAATCTATCAACTAAAACAAGTAACCATGCCTTGTATTTGTTGAGTGGAACTTGAAGGGGCTAAATTTGATAGTTGCTCTTTTCAGGCATGTAAAATTTTCATGAAATCTATGTCCTAAAGTTTTAATCCAACCCCATGAAAGCCTCAGAAGCATGAACCCTCTGTTAGTTTTGATCCCATACTCATCTGAAGCCGCCTATCAATACTTGTATAGGAGGAGCATTTCCCCAACAGGTGAAACTCTATTTCTTCACTGCCACCTGCCATTGTCACAAGTAAGTGTGACAAAAAAATCTGCTATTAATTTGGGACAGCATTTCGGCACAGCTGTAGCTCTACAGAAAAGGAAGATTTAGGAATTTGAAATCCAACGGCTAAATCAGAGGAAATATCTTTGCTTTAAGCCCAAGGAAGTGATTCCAGATATTTCATGAATGCAATCTTCAAAGTTGAAAAAGTAATTCGATAGCAAAGGAAGAACGTCTAGAGCTTCTTGTAAGGAGAAGGAAAGGTAGAGTAAGAGGGACGAAATGATTCTTCAGACATAAAGAGTTGCAGAATTTGTAGAGGCACATTTATCCCACATGCAGGCAAGGCAGGGCAAAGGGAAGAGAGGGCGGATAGAAAGAGAGAAGGAAGTGAAGAGGAGAAGCATACCTTTCTCGGCCTTTTGGCTAAGATCAAGTGTAGTATCTGTTCTTATCAGTTTAATATCTGATACGTGGTTCAATGAATCACACGATATTAAATTAATTTCTTAAGGGGGAAGGACCAAACGGTAGCTTGCTATCAGGTTCTTCGCGCGTCGCTTCTGTATTGCACTACGACAGAAGCCTGGCGCACTCCACAAACCAATACAAACGCAAACTTAAATTCAAACACAAGCCTAAATTCACTCTTTATTCTGGTAAACAGAAGACTAAATCTTAATACAAAAGCACAGCACTACAGCAGAAGCCTGGTGCACCTCACAAGCCAATGCAAACACAAGATGGAGGGAACATGTTGTAAATTACCAGCCATCTTTGGAATACACAGACAAGTTATAAAAGTACTCACAAGGAATAAGTTGCAGGGGATTAATCTTAACTACCTTACTGTCAGACTTTTAAGACCTTATGTGATGCTTTAGATTTATATTAATTTCCATGCCCCCACAACTCTAGAATCAAGATGTTCCATTGATGTACTAGAATTTCCTTAAATACAACAGATGATCTTTCCCTCTCTTCTTCTGTTTTCCTGTGATGCTCAACTTTTTTCTTTTAGCATGTAAATGCATTTAGTCCTTTGTATTTGATTTGATAATGAAAATATCTAATGTGACTCATTTTATTTTTGTTTTGAATTTCTTTGGTTTAAATGAGCTTAAAAATTTAGCTTGTCTAAAATAAATAAGAATATTTCTAAGGCTTCTATAGATACAAATTGAGTAAACATAATCAATCTAACCTTTTCGAGTTTTCTTAAGGTTTCAATCTAATTTAATTTGTTTAAATTATTTAAAATTTTGAAATAGATAAGAATATTCTTTAAACTTTAATTTATATAATGCAACTGTATAAAATTAAAATTGCTAGTCATGGTTTTGGGAAGATCATTCCCTTTGTTTGAAACCATGGCATCCCTCATTCAATCCTCTTCACAACTCTTTCTCTTCAACCCTTGATTGGTGTGTCTTCATTACCTTTACAATTTTTATGTGACTTAAGGTTGAGCATGATAGGCAACTCCAATGGAAAACCTTTGTATGTTTCTCTTGAAACTTCTATGATCTCCAACAGTACCTTTTCCCAAATTTGCATATAAATGGACTTTGATAAGGCGTTACTTAATTCAATAACAATAAAAAAGAATGGAAGTTCTTGGATTCAAGTTTTAGATTATGTTAATAATATTTTCCTATGTTGTAGATGTTTTAAATATGATCATTTTGCTTCTCATTGTCCAAAGAGGGACAACCTTTATTCTAGATATTTCCAAAAATAGCTCTTCCTTAAAAGCCACTTTGAGGTAAAGAGTTGAGCCTTGCCACTCTTGGATTGACTTGTGAGAGGGGAAGGAGGTTTTGGTAACACCCCTTCAACAACAAGAGGATAAGATTGTTCCTTTACAGAGGAATTATCTTTCTCCCTTTGCTTCCAAACATAAGGATAAACCTCTAGTCGACGTTTCATTTTCTTCCAAGTGAAAGGGGTTGGATAATTGACTATCTTCTTTGTTAAAGAAGGTTCTCGTGTTGGAGGATGTCCACTATAGTCCTTTGGTTATTTTTTAGCCCTTTTGATCCATGTATAGAGGGATTTTCCTCCAATGGGGATGAATTTCCATTAATTAATAGATTTTAGACAGTGGTCAACAATATTTGGGCAACAAAAAATCATTAGTAGGGCAGAGGAAAAAGCTTTCCTCCAAGATTTAAACTAAAGGATACATGTAATATGGTGCCCACATTGATATCAAGTTAAAAAGGTATACGCGAGTTTAGGTGTTGATTGGGTATTTTAACTGGGCCCAAGTTTTGTTTCTTTTTAGAGACTTTTTATTGAGAATATTGCAATGTTTTTGATAATATAAGCATCATTTATAGGGTGTTGTACTCTTTACACAGAGGGCCAAAAGGGCCAAAGGATGATAGTTCAAACCAACTAAACTAGAAACAAATAGAGACAACTGATCAACAGCTGAAGGACAATAGAAAAATTAAACCACCCTAGAACCAAAGGGGACCAACCTGACTCCTTGAACCCGAGGCCACGAAGAGGCAACAAATTTGGGGAGTCCTTTCTTCTTTCTCAGCACAATTGACTAGGAAGGCCCAAAATCAAAATCCACTGAGCGAGGCGAGGGGGCGGATCCACAATAGCCACCTCGGGCGAGGAACCACCACGCAGCGAGGGAGCCAGCAATGAAGAAGAGGAGACAAGAGCTAACAAAGGACCAGTAGAGTCATTCGATGAGAGACAGGCAGGCATTAGGCAGGCATGACGACACGGTGACAACAGAAGGATCCATAGAAGGGTTGGCCAGAAGAGGAGCTAGGGGAGGCTCCGACTCAAAAGGAGTAGAAAGGAGAGGGTCACCCTCCTCAGAGGAATCATCCGAAGAGGGAGAACCAACCGTGAGATGGTCTAGGAGAGAATTCTTCCACCAAGTAGCAACACCCTTGCGATGAGCAAAAGGGCAGCCAAAGGCCAAGTGACCAACAAAAAAACATCTCCTGCACTGAAAAGGGAGCCCCTCATAATCCAGAGGTTGCGACCAAGGTTTGTCCTCCACCATCAAAACCACATCATGATGGAGAGGTTTGGAGATGTCCAAATCTACTAAAATACAAGCCACCGTAGTATGCCCAAGATCCCGAGATGCAAAATCCACCTTCAAAAAGCTACCAACAACGTTGCCAATAGCTTCAAAGCAAGAGTTCTCCCAAAATTGGAGCGGGAGATTCGACAAACGAACCCAAACAAGTCTAATATTCAGAGGCTCTGTAAGAGGATTGAAAGAGTGATTCCAAGGCCAAATGAATAGAGAATGAACGCCCCACATCCACACCCTGTCCAAAACACTGTCACGATCCTCCTGGGAAGAAAAAACCCCGAGCATTGGGATAGAGCTCAATATGTTCTAAGACTAAAGGCTTCTAGGAATCTAAAACCCAAGCATGTAGATCAGGAAGGGAGGGCCACAAGCCGTTAAACCTGTAGACCACCCCCAGCCACCCATAGAAGTCCTCATTCTCAACAACCTCAGGTCCACAGACCACCACAGGAGAGGCCCAAGCACAAGGCAAAGGAAGAACCCTGGTCGGGGCCTGGGCATGAGCAGCATCAGAGAAATATTTACGAGCTCCAGCAGAGGAAAAAGGAGGAGGGCCCCCAGCCACACCCCTCACAGTACCCGCAAAGGAAGCAGGAGGAGAGGGAGGATGCAACACAGAACTGACCACAGGAACCTTGCTAGGAACCACGTAGTCACCCGCGTGCACGTCATGGCCCAAGATCTGCAAGATATCAAGTAGAATAGGGGGAACCCTTGCTCCCAGAGAGGGAAACACGCCCAAGTCAAATCCATTCGAAGCCTTTAGAGCCCCACCCAACGCCGCACCAGACACAATATGAGCCCTCACACCCACAGTGGCAGGCACAGCTGCACCAGGAGCACCATTCAAAATCTCATTTGGCTTTTTTCTCCTGCCCAGCACAACAGATGCATTTGCTTTTGATTTTTCCATGTTCATTGAGAATATTGTAATGTTATTTCTTTGATGTTAATATAATGGGATAGGACCCTAAAGCCTTTTTTTCTAAATATTATTAAACAGATGAAAATTCCCAAGATTTATCTTATTTAATGCTAGCTCTCAATAAAATTATGAGTTATCCACCCATGTGAAACCTCCTCCTAAATTACAAATATTTATTTGAAGAAAATAATTTTGGTTGAAACAAAATCATAGATAATTACTATCATTGCTTAAAAGACTATAAGCTTGGTAATTGTGAATGATTATTATAATGATGTAAAATAATACCTTGATATAAATACAACCAACCCAATTCATTAGATCAGTATATTCAACTTTCCTACATGCTTTCTTAATGCATGCCAAATTGCAATAGGGACCATTTCTCCTCATAAAAGGGTAAATGATCAAAGTATAGTCATGCAAAAATCTAGTAACAATGTTGCTCTGTAGAACTCTTGTGCAGTCATAATCTAAGTGCTAGCTTAGAACATAATTGTATTGTGCAATGATATAGATTTAGTACTACTACTTCACACATAGCTCAAGAATCAGCCTTCAAAATTCTACATCAAACTCTTAAGACACCTTTGAGAACAATCCTCTATAACTTCTTCAAAGCATCTTTAACTTCTTTAAGTATTTTACTTTACATATGATTTAGTACTCCCTATATTATGTGCTACTACCACACATGCCTCTATATTATGTGTTTCCAACACATGCTTTTCCTTTGTAACTCTACATTGTACCATATGTGTGTCACATGGGGACATCACCATCCATATGTCATGAGCTTCCATATGTATGTCACACCTGAGAGGTGTTGTGATGTAGGAACTAGCTCAATATGAGTATGATACTTGGCACCATACCCATTAAACATATCATGGCATTTTATTCCCATGTACTCCACATCATATAGGTTTTACACTTGGAAACATCCTCTCTAAATGGGAGAAAGTTAAGTGGAAATGCTTCTTAAAATAATCTTAGAGAAGAGTAATATGCAAAATATAGATCTTTACAATTAGGGAAATAATAAACATACATAAAACATAAACAAAATTATATCACAACACAAATGTACGTGTGGAAAATATTTTTAGGAGAAAAACCCCACACTATTTTAATGATTGATTGAACTCTCTTGATCATCTAGGAAAGGTATGTTCCTTTATGATTCATAGTTTCTAGAGGTCTCATTATCATAGATATGAATGACACCCTTATTTTCATCTCTAGTACAAATTACCTATTCTTATTTTGAGAAAATTATTATTTTCCACTTCAATTATTGTGTAAGAATACTCATATTTGATTTGCAAATGGCCCCAAATTATTGTATCAGAGCTTCATATATCCAAAGAAATATTAATGCCTAGTTAAGCCATGATAAATTCAATTTTAAACCTCCCTAATTTAATCTTACAAATAAAATCTCATAGACCAAGATGTCATACCTATAATTTACCAAGATTTTACCTAATTTTATAATTTTAGTTCTAGTAGACAAGCTTGAGTTTGTGTAGATATGATAATTTTTAATTGTATCACTGGAGGTGTGTAGTTTTTTTGGTTTTTTTTTTTTTTTTAAGAATTTAAAATGCATAGTGAACTATAAGGACATAACACATAATTGCACACTAGGAAAATATTGGTTCCAAAATGTAATTGGCATGCACTAGCACCCAAAATAACAACTAGTTATAGACAAGAAACACAATGACGAGTAATTTTCATGTGCAAAGTTAGGGATACAAGATATATAAGTGAAATTTACCTATGGATATTTACTTCCTTATACTTTCAGTTATATTTCATGTATATAGTTTCAACATGTTTGAGAATTGTTTTAGATCTCTAGAAGTTATAATACAAATTATAGATTTTGGGGGATCCTATAATATTTTAGACTTAGTCAAATTTTAGTAATTAGCATGCTCCTATCATCTTGTAGTTGTCTAAAGGTAGTTGTAAGTACTCAAAATTGTCATCAAGCCTCTCCTTAGAAATAGGAGGACCTAAATTTATGCAAGGGACAAAAAATTGGGAGGTGAAATCCCTCCCACACCCCCCCATCAAGAAATAAGATCCAAACATAGCTAAAACAAAAACCTCTAAATTGAGAAGATAATTAGGCTCCATTACCAACACTACCCCCCTACCTCTCTCTATCTCTCTATATATTCTCTACTTTTTTCTTTTTCATCTCTACCTCTATCTTTCACTCTTCATATCTAACTTGGTTCTCTCTATCTCTCTCCCCTTATCTCTATCTCTCCATATTTTTACTTCTATCTCTCCCTCTCTTTATCTCTATCTCATTATCTCTCCATATCTCTCTACCCCTATATCTCTTCCTCCCTCTACCTCTATATATCACTTCCTCTCTCTCTACCTATATCTCTCCCTTTCTCTTTCCCCCAATATCTTTCCCAAGTTATATCTATCTCTAGATATCTCTCCCTATTTATATCCCTATCTATCCCTCTCTCTCCTTTCTCCCTATCACTCCCTCTTTCTATCCCTATCTCTCCCTTTCTCCCTATCACTCCCTCTTTCTACATCTCTCTGCTTATACTCTCTACTCTCTCTATTTATCTCCCCTAGTGACAAAAGTGGGAGGGGAAAGTCCACCCACATCCCCATCAGGAACTAAGATCCAAAAATAGTTAAAATAAAAAGCTTTGAGACAAGAAGATAATTAGGCTCCATTACCAATAGGGAGAGAAATAGACAGGAAAATAGAGATAGATATGGAGATGAAGATAGAGATAGAGAGGTATATGGAGAGATAAAGAGAGAGTTAGAGGAGAGAGGATATAGAGAGATTGAAGAGATAAATATATAGAGGGAGAGATGGAGAGATAGAAAGAAAAATATAGAGACAGAAAGAGATGTAGGGGTAAAGAGAGATGGAGAGATAAGGAGATAGAGATAAAAAGATGAAGATATAGAGATATGGGAGAGAGATAGAGAGGAAAACAAAGATATAGATATAAATGTCTAAGAAGAGAGAGAGAGAGAGGAGAAAAGAGGGGTGGATATAAAAATGGAGACATATCTAGATATAGAAAGGGAGAGAGTAAGATAGACATAGAGGTGAGAGGGAGAGGAATATAAATAAATATATAGAGATAGACAAAGGTAAAAGGAGATATAAAAATGGAGAGATAGGGATAGAGAGATAGATGGTGAGATAGAGTGATAGAGAGAGAGAGAACAAAATATATAAAGAGAGGGAGGAGATAGAGAAAATATATATAAAGAGAGAGATAGAGGGAGATATAGATAAAGGTATAAAAAGGGAGAGATAGGTGGGTGATCCCACAATAGTGGTTTACAATTTTTGGCCAAACTGGACACTGAAATTATTATTTTTAACTAAATCTTCACATTCAGGCAGCTATAGCGGCTAAACCGTGAAAATTTTGAAGATAATGCAAACTAGAGTCTCATCACATTTTTTCTGTAGATTCTAAAAATATTTTTTTCAAAATTTTTGGAATCATTTTACACTTCTTTTTCCATCTCCCACGAAAACTGGTTTTTTTCAAAAAACAACATTTTTAAAAAGTGACACAGACTGTATAACATATAACTTTTTTTCCATGAAGGATAAAATTCTAATTCTTTCGAATTTAGATTTGTAACTCTGATATCTAGTGCTTCCACTTGGTTGTGGACAGTTTTAATTGAATATTTTTCTTTAATCAAGTTTTGAAGCCAAACCAATTACAATTCAGACATAGTGACTGTGATAACACATAACTTTTTGTATATATCAAAAATTCTTTTCTTTTTTTTTTGGTTAGATCAAGGACTTCAATATCTTGGTGCACTCATATTTTAATTTTTTTGATAATCTTCTATTTTTCCACATGCGAACATAGACCTTCATTTTTGATGAAAAACCTATGTTTAATAAAACTTAAAAAACAAATACATAATAAAACCAAAACATATTAAGATTATATCTGTGGATAGCTTGTTTGAGGACTACCTGATTCCAATTGGGTTTGTGAAGATTCCTCCATTTTCATCATCAACCCGAGCTCTGAAGTGCAAAAATTCAAGGTTTTTTGGTGTCTCGGAGGAGGGATGAGGAATAAGGGGGTTCGCTCGAACCAGGGTTCATTCGAACCCCCCTTTTATAAGGGCTTTTGTTTTCATTTTTGGCGGGAAAGCATTAAAAGGGTTCGCCCGAACCCAGGTTCTAGCGAACTCCTAATGGGTTCGGTCGAACCAGTATGTTCGTACGAACCCCTAAAATCAATATTTTTTCCATGCATTCATTTTCTGTGAGTTTTCCTTCCTCACTTCAATTGTAAACCACTATTATGGCTTCACCCAGGTAGAGAGGGAGAGAGAGAAATGTGTGGAGAGAGGGAGAGATAGATCAATATATATAGAGGGAGAGGGAGAGAAAGAGACATAGATAAACAAAGATATATATATATAGAGAGAGAGAGATCGAGAGATAGGGAAATAGAGGTAGAAAAACATATGGATAGAAAGGGATGGAGAGGAGTGTAATGTCCCCTTCCATTTGACGAACGAAAATATTATTAGCTTATTTAATTCCCGTAAGCAAATAATTAAAAATTATGTATTATTTATTAATTAATAATGTTATATTGTAAAAAACAAAGATTTAATGATGTTAATTAATTAATTATCTTTTATAAAGTCCAAAGTGGTACTTTATTATAATTTCCTGCCTAAAGTGAAATATTAAATTATTTAAATCTTCTTGGGAAGTTATTTTTGGGGAGCTTATAAAAAGATGTTGGAAAAGGCATTATTCATTATTGGAGTTTTATTTTCTTTGTTGTAAGCTTTCGAGCTTGATACTTCTATGGTTTCGGTGGTGAAAAGATTCCACCCTAGCCAGTTCAGAGGGGAAATCATATAGGTTTTCCAGATTGAGCTTCATTGCAAATTGAATGGTCTTCTTCATAGACCAAATTTGAGAAAATAAAATTGACACAAGGAGTAGCTGTGCAAGGGTTTGAAAGGGAAGAAAATGTTACAACTCTGATTTTTGTGGGTTCCTTTCTCTAGGCCTAGAAAATAATTAAAGTTGGAGTTTTTAATTTCATTCGAGTCTGTAAGAGGGTGTGGCTATTTGGAAAACCCTAGGCATTGCATTTTAAGAGTATTCTAGGCCAAAACGTGTTGATATTTGGGTGAGTTTATTAGATGATATTGCCAAGTCATAGGTCTTTTGAATTATTTTTCCATCTTCAGATAGGGTGCTATAATCTTCTCAGATGACAATGGGTGAAGTACAGGGTTAGCGTAGCATAAATATCCAGAAGGGAGTCGCAGGTTTAAGACAGTTCAAATACCCTTGTTTCCTCATTTAAAGAATCCTTCTATAGTGGCGTGAGTGTCCTTAGTGGAGGGTGTGAGTCTTTGTGCCCTAAATGGAACTCCATTTAGCCTCTTGTGCATTATAGAATCCATACGTTAAATTTTGGAAGTGTATGTTGGTCATAAAAGGGGGCACCTGGACTTCTGGAGGTTGGATGTTGGTGATTTTTGAGGGCATTTACCATCTACAAATTGTTGTTAGTTGTTTCAGACTTGGAGCAATCTTAATCAGATTCCATAGTCCTCTCGAATTCATGTCAAATATTTTTCTCATTCTGAGTGATAAATAGTGAAATCATATGTGTTTGTTGTTACTCAATTTATGTCTGCAAATAAGGGTTTGTTAGTGTCTATTCAGGGTCTAAGTTAATGGTAGGAGCCAAGTATGTTGTCATTGTGTCTTCTGGTGCATACTCCTCTTGCAATCTGTGTATTTAAACTTCTGGAAAGTCTGAACCAGTTTGAAAATTAATTCTAAAAGTTGCAATTATTGAGTACTCTATGTTGTAGATGAACTAGGCTTTGCAAATGTAAACATTCTGCAAATATTGTTTGGTCAATGACATTGTGTCTCTAGATAAATGCCAGAAGCAATTTCCTACTCACAGTAGATCTCTCATTGCTAATGTATAAGTCTGATACAAGTTTCTAATGAATGTACTAACCTCATATAACTTTTTGAGCATTTGTATGTTATTAAATTCACCTTGTATGAATTCTTATCAGTGGTATTCATGCATGTATTTGACTGTAACAATCATTAAGGAAATGTTGTGTTAAGTTTGATAAAGTAGAATATCCATCAAATTGGGAAAACAATTGCAAATTTTCAAACTTACTTGGAAGGTACTTTATAGTGGTATTAGAGCATATGATTCTGTCAGCCTGTAGGGTTTCATGAGTGATCGAGAAAAATGGTACTATAATAGGGAAATCAAGAAATAGGGGGAACTAACACAAGTTCCTGAAGGGGAAACAACGTTAGATATTTTTGGTAATTCACTGGGAATCTCTGTTAGGCAATGGAATTGAATCCTCTACAGGAGGAGGCACTCATATAGAGGTTGAGATAGGCAAAAGGAGATAAGAACATAGAAGAGAAGAACCCAATGGGGAAGCACTCCTCACTGCACTAGTCACAGATCAAAGGGAAACAAATCAAAAAATGACACAGATGATGGAGTTAATAATGTGAACGATGCTCAACAATAATAACAACCAAAATGGAGGCAATAATGGTCAGGGAGATAATTTGGTTAATAACCAAACACCAAATCGTCAGACTATTCAGGTGGGATCAAGGCCTTTGATGCCAGTCTTCCCACCTAGGGTTGAGCCATAGGAGGATAATGAACCCACATTGATCGAATTACAAGAAAAACTTAGACATGATTGGCTTGATGCAGGACTTGGTTTTCAACACGATATTTCCCTCTGGGATTACATTGATTTGAGAATGAGACATAGACCCAACAAGGTTAATCATGAGCATCACAATGACCTCTGAAGGAAAGTAGGTGAATTGAGTTTTCCTTATTATGATGGGCTAGGGAAAACATCAGCACGAGCTTGGGTTCAGAAATTTGACTTATTTCTAGTTAAACCCTATGCCCGAAGATGAAGCAATCAAATACACTACCATACACTTAGATGGAATTTCTCATGAATGGTGGCATCACGGAATGGTCACAATGGGCCATGACCAAATCACCTTTTATGTTGAATTCATTGAAAGATTGATTAAGAGGTTTGATGTTAAGGACCTTGAACTCCATTTCAAGGAGTTAGCTCAATTAAAACAGTGGGTTCATTGGATAATTATATTGTTGATTTCTAGAGACTTGCTATTTTAGTCACTGATATCTCAGAAAGAAGGTTGCTATTCTTGTTCATGGATGGGTTGATGGATCCCTTGAGAGGCTAGGTCAAAGCTCTCAATCCAAGAACATTACATGAGGTGATAAAAAAAGCTATGGATATGGACTCTGCCAACCTGAAGAACAAATTTTAGTCTAAGGGTCCTACATCATAGAAGGATAAGAGCAAGAAACCTTTTTCAAAAAAATTGGCCCAAGAAAAACAAAATGGACGATAAGACTCACCAATATTTGCGAAGAAATAAACTATGCTACACTTGTAGAGATCCATGGGAACTAGGACACAAATGTCTTGGTAAGGGCAAGGTGTGCTATATTGAGATTGTTTCTGAAAGTGAGGAGGATGAGAACCCCGAGCATAATCAGGGTAGCAAGAAAAGTGCATTAGAGGACAATCAGTTGGATATCAATGAGACACCACCTAAAGGGGTGATGGATGGTACATTTTCTACTATGTCAGGTACTCCTAGATTCAACTCTTTCAGAGTTCGAGGAATGTTGCAGGGTCAGAGGATTACAATTTTGATTGATAGCGGGGCCATCCACAATTTTATGGACTCTACTATTGTCACTAGGAAG
Organism: Sequoia sempervirens; assembly: GCA_007258455.2. Taxonomy (NCBI): domain Eukaryota; kingdom Viridiplantae; phylum Streptophyta; class Pinopsida; order Cupressales; family Cupressaceae; genus Sequoia; species Sequoia sempervirens. The sequence goes on along the minus strand of VDFB02124777.1, from coordinate 6,929 downwards.
GGTTTGTAGACTAAAGATCATGAGGGATTCAATGTTATGGTTCCAAATGGGTATCATATTTCTTGCACACAGAAGGTTCCTCGAATGAGCATTACAATTGGTAACTATACAGTTACTGATGATTTCTATGTGGTTGACCTTGGTGACACCAATGCTATTTTGGGTATTTAGTGGTTACACTCACTTGGGAATTATTCTCAAAACTTCTAGACTATGGAGTTCACATTCAAGATAGATGGTAGGAAAGTGGTATTCAGAGGTATGTCTAATAGATCTCCTAAAGTAGTTTCATCCAAATGTATGGAGAGCATCTTTATACATTGTGATGTTTCTTGGGCAGCATAGTGTCTAATCTCCTCCAAGGCTATGGATAGTGGCCCTAAACTTTATCCAGATGATTTGTAGGAAGTATTGAGCAGCTACAGTATAGTTTTTAGTGATATTCCTCTAGGTAGACCACTAGATAGAGGCTTTGAACATACAATTGAGTTGGAGGAAGGGGCTAAGCCAGTTATCACCACCCCCTACTGACATCCCAATAAATTCAAGGATGAGATTGAAAAGGCTATCAAGGAACTGCTAGATATGGGACACATCAGGCCAAGTTCGAGTCCTTTTGCATCTTCTGTAATGTTGGTCAAAAAGAAGGATGTGATTCTTAGAATGTGTATTGATTACCATGCATTGAATAAAAAGACAATCAAGAATAGGTATTTGATTCCTAGGATCGACGAATTGTTAGATGAATTACATGGGGATGTCTACTTGTCTAAGATAGACCTCAGATCTGGATACCATCATATTAGAGTGTGGGATTAGGATATACATAAGATAGCTTTCAGGTGCCACTGTGGGCATTATGAGTTTTTGGTTATGCCATTCGGTTTGACCAATGCTCTTGAAAAAATTTAGTCTTGCATGAATCACATCTTTAACAAATAGTTGTGGAAGTTCCTCCTGGTATTTTTCAATGATATATTGATATATAGCAAAACTTGGGAGGAACACCTGAAACATTTGGATGAAGTGTTCGAAATAATGGAGGCACAATCACTGTATGCCAAGCCATATAAATGTGAGTTTGGGATGAAGGATATTTTGTAGTTGGGTCATATCATCAGTGCACAAGGAGTATAGGTGCATCAAGAGAAGATCCAAGCAATTTTAGATTGGCCACCACCGAAGACACTCACAGGGTCACAGGGGTTCTTTGGTCTATGTAGTTACTATAGGCAGTTCGTCAAGGGTTCTCTCAACTTGGGGCACCTCTCACTAACCTCACTAAGAAGGGTGCTTTCAGATGCACTAGTGAGGCTCAAAAAGTCTTTGACAAGCTGAAGGAGGTCATGAGCACATGTCATGTGCTAACATTTCCATATTTTACCCAACCCTTTGTATTGGAATGTGATGCATCAGGCGAAGGAATAGGTGTAGTATTAATGTATAATAGGCATCCCATTGCCTTTGAAAGTAGGAAGCTCAAATATGTAGAGAAGGTATATTCTATATATGACAAGGAAATTTTTATAATAATGGATGCATTAGAAAATTTCAAGCAATACTTGGTTGGAAAGTGATCTTTGGTCAAAACAGATCATAACAGTTTGAAGTACTTCTTGGAATAGAAGAACTTGAATGAGTGCCAACAAAAGTGGGTTAGCAAAATCCAGGCATATGATTTTTACATCGAGTACGCAAAGGGAAAGAATAATACAATTGTCGATGCTCTTTCCAAAAACCCTATTGTTTGCTCCTTGTTTGATATTTTAGCGGATTGGAGAGCTATTCTCTTAGTTGAGTACACCAAGAATATTTTTTCCTGCAAATTGATGGATGGAAAAATACAAGATGATAGGTATAAGGTAGTATATGACATCATCTACTACAAGGATAGGATTTTCTTGGTTCCAAAATCTAAGTTGAAGGAGAAAATAATGAGAGTTGTGCATGACACTCCTTTGGCCGGACATGCTGGGTTCTTTAAGACGTATAGGTAGATAAGAGAAAGGTTCTTTTGGAGAGTCCTCAAGGGTGATGTTCTGCAACATGTTTGAGAATGCACCACTTGTCAATAGAACAAGGAAAAGCACCTTTTTCCCATTGGCTTATTGCATCCCTTGCCTATTTCGGATCAGAAATGGGACAGTATATCAATGGACTTCATCACCGATCTTCCTAAGGTACAAGGTAGAGACTGCATTTTTGTTGTGGTTGATCGGTTAACAAAATTTTCTAATTTTATGCCTATCTCATCAAATTATAAGGCACCTCAAGTGGTGGATTTGTTCTTTAGGGAGGTATTCAGTTACATGGGTTACCAAAGAATATTTTTAGTGACCGGGATAGCTATTTTCTCAGTGCTTTCTGGTAGGAATTATTCAGGTTATCAAGTATAGAATTAAGCCCTAGGATCAACTATCACCCTCAGACAGATGGGCAGACATAGATAGTGAACAAGTGGATTGAGGTTTATCTATGTAATTACGTTGTAGGGAAATAGAGAGCTCTGGTCAAATGGTTGCATTTGGGTGAGTATTTCTATAATAAAACCTATCATATGTCCATTGGGATGTCATCTTTCAAAGCATTGTATAGATATGAGGCCTATTCATTTTTAGATGTGGCATTCTGCGATAGTTGGGAACCTAAGGCAAAGGACTGGATACATGAATATCAAGATATCCTTAAGTCACTTAAGCATAATTTGCACCACACTTAGAATCAACAAAAGGTGTATGCATACAAATACAAAACTAAGCATACTTTCAAGGTTGGAGATTTGGTCTATCTTCGTCTTCAACCATATAGGCATTCCTCCTTGAAGAGGAGTGGTGCAGAGAAGTTGAGACCCATATTTTATGGGTTGTATAAGATCATCAGGAGAGTGGGTGAGGTGGCTTATGAGTTAGAGTTACTAGAGACCACGAGGATCCACTTTGTGTTTCATGTTTCATGCCTCAAGAAGGCACTTGGACAAAAGGTTGTGGTTTCAGCTGAGTTACCCCCACTTGATGAAGAGGGTAAGCTAGTTCTAATTCCAGATGAGATTTAGGATGTGCACTAGAGGAAGTTGAGGAACAAGACAATAAAGGAATATCTTATCAGATGGAAGGATCTTCCTGGAGAAGATGCCACCTGGGAGAATGAAGAGATCCTTTATCACCCTAATCTGAAATTGCTTGTGGGAAAACAATTCTAGGAAGGGAGGACTGTAATGTCCCCTTCCATATGATGACCGAAAATATTATTAGCTTATTTAATTCCTGTAAGCTAATAATTAAAAGTTGGTAATTATTTATTTATTAATTAATGTTATATTGTAAAAAGAAAATATTTAATAATGTTAATTAATTAATTATCTTTTATAAAGTCCAAAGTGGGACTTTATTATAATTTCCTACCTAAAGTGAAAAATTAAATTATATAAACTTCTTAGGCGGTTATTTCTTGGGAGCTTATAAAAAGATGTTGGAGAAGGCATTATTCATTATTGGACTTTTATTTTCTTTGTTGTGAGCTTTTGAGCTTGAGACTTCTAGGGTTTTAGTGGTGAAACGATTCCACCCTAGCTAGTTCAAATGGGAAATCGTACAAGCTTTCCAGATTGAGTTTCATTGCAAACTGAATGGTCTTCATCTAGACCAAATTTGAGCAAATCAAATTGATACAAGGAGCAGCTATGCAAGGGTTTGAAAAGGAAGAAAATGTTACATCTCTGATTTCTATGGGTTCCTTTTTCTAGGCCTAGAAAAGCATTAAAGTTGGAGTTTTTGATTTCATTCCAGTCTGAAAGAGGGCATGGTTATTTGGAAAACCCTAGGCATTGCATTTTAAGTGTATTCTAGGCCAAAATGTGTTGATATTTGGGTGAGTTTATTGGATGATATTTCCATATCATGGGTCTTTTGACTTATTTTGACATCTTCAGACAAGGTTCTATAATCTGCTCAGATGACAATGTGTGAAGTATAGGGTTAGCATGGTGTAAATATCCAGAAGGGAGTCGTAGGTTTAAGACAGTTCAAATACCCTTGTTTCCTCATTTAAAGAATCCTTCTGTAGTGGCATGAGTGTCCTCAATGGATGGCCTAAGTCTTTGTTCCCTAAACACAACTCTATTCAACCTCTTGTGCATTATAGAAGCCATACGTTAAATTTTGGAAGTGTATGTTGGTCATAAAAGGGGGCACTTGGACTTATGGAGGCTAAATGTTGGTGATATATGAGGCCATTTACCATCTAAAAATTGTTGTTAGTTGTTTCAGATCTGGAGTGATCTTAATCAAGTTCCATATAACTCTCAAATTCATGTCAAATATTGTTCTCAATCTGAGTGATAAATAGTGAAATCATGTGTTTGTTGTTACTCAGTTTATGTCTACAAATAGGGGTTTGTTAGTGTCTATTCAGGGTCTATGTTCATGGTAGGAGTTGGGTATGTTGTCATTGTGTCTTCTGGTGCATACTCTTATAATTTGTGTATTTAAACTTCTAGAAAGTTTGAACCAGTATGTAAATTAACTCTGAAAGTTGTAATTGTTCAGTACTTTCTGCTCTAGGCAAACTGGGCTTTGCAAATGTAAACACTCTACAAATATTGTTTGGTCAATGACACTGTGTCTCCAGATAAACACTAGAAGCAATTTCTTGCTCATAGTAGATCTCTCATTGCTAATGTATAAGTCTGATACAAGTTTCTAATGAATGTGTTGACCTGATATAACTTTATGAGCATCTGTATGTTATTAAATCTGCCTTTTATGAATTATTATCAGTAGTATTCATGCATGTATTTGACTATAACAATCATTAAGGAAATGTTGTTGTATTAAGTTTGATAGAGTAGAATATCCATCAAACTGGGAAAATAATTGAAATTTTTCAAACTCTCTTGGAAGGTACTTTACAAGGAGTAAAAGGGAGATAAAGAGAGACAAATAGAGATATAGAGATATTTAATAGGAGATATGGAGTAAATACAAGAGAGGTAGAGATAACTAGATATAGATAAATATGGAGAGAGATATGAAGATAGAGATGGAGGGGACAAGAGTGAGAGAAAGGACGTGACAGAGATAGGTACTAGAGAGAGAGGTATAGAGATAGGGAAAGCTAGAGAGAGATAGGGATGGAGAAATAAGGAGTGTGGGGTAAGTGCAAAAAGATGGGGGGGCCAAAAATGGGTCTTAAGTGGCCGCTTTTTTCTTAAATCAGGAAATACTGACCTTGGATGTGAAATTGAGGATAGTTACACTCAAAATTTTAAGATGCAACAAAAATAATGTTTGTAGTGCTTTGAGTCTACTTTCTAAACTACTATTTTTTTTTGAAAATGGTAGAGATTAAGGGGTTCAAAAAAGGGAGCCACAAAAAATGGTGTTGTTTTTGTCGAAAAAACATAACATTGTGGTGCCTTTTGTGGCTCCCTCAAAAGGTTAAATTTTTTTTTGGTATTTTGAAAATCGCTTTGGTGAGAAATTAGCTAATATGTAGTTTATGCCTGATTTTTTTGATAATTTTTTAATGAATATTTGTTTTTTTACTAATTTTCAAAGTGGACACATCCTAAAAAACATAATTTTGGTCATGCTACCTATATAATTTTTGAAAACTAATTGAAAATCATTTTTTTTTAAATATGTTTAGAATGGATTCTAGTTTATTAAAATGTAATTTATTTGAAATTTCAATGAACGGTTATAAAATAAAGTAAAAATACCAAGCACTGGTTTTTAATAAAAAACATACATGTATACAAACAAAAAAAAATAAAAATGAAAGCCTTAACATTGTCAAAATGTGAAAAAAATTACATCGTGAAATAGCTAAGAGAGAGCCTAACATTACCCATGTGTTTGATTTACTTGAACTTGAAACAGGTGTAAACCTGATGCTTAGCACGAACAAGATTATGTGAAATCCTGTAGAATATGCAAAAACACATCTTTGGATGTTGGGAAGGCACTCCAAGCCTTTGTGTTGGAAATCCAAAGCAAATCCAAAGCCTAAGGCTTGGGGATTCCCAAAGCAAGATATAACAAAAGCACATTATAACACACTTGCATTATCTCTTATTTTGTATTTTTCTCCCTTTTACAAAATTTTTCTAGGTATGTTTCTCAAGCTTGACATAATGTGAGTGTGATATAACACGCTGATGTTATGTCTCACTTGGAATTGTTTATGTGCAAGTTTTTTAATTTTATGTTTGATGTATGTTATATGTTTGTATATATATTTGTATGTATGTATGTATGTATGTATGTATGTATGTATGTATGTATGTATGTATGCTTGTATGTAGGTATGTATCAATTTATGTGTGTATGTATGTATGTATGTATTCATATATGTATGTATGTATGTATGCTTATATGTATGTATGTATGTATGTATGTATGCTTGTATGTATGTATGCCTGTATGTATGTATGTATGTAAGGGTCTTGGGTTTAGAGTATATAAGGGTGAGGGTATAGGTTATAGGGATCAGGATTAAGGTTTCTAGGTTTAGGGTTTAATGTATAGGGTTGAGGGTTGAGGGATTAAGGATTAAGTAATAGTTTGAGGGTACAAGGTAGAGGGTAGAGGGTAGAGGGTTTATAGTTGAGGGATAATATTCGGCTTGTTGAGCGTGTAAGGTATAGGGATTAGAGGTTAGGATATTGGGTTTAGGGTTTACAATATGGATTGTGGGTATAAGGCATAAGGAAGGGTTGAGAGTGTATTGTTTAGGTTTTAAGTATAGGGTTGAGGGACAATATTCAGGGTTTAGGGTATAAGGGTGAGGTTATAGGTTATAGGGATGATGGTTTGTGGGTGTACGGTTCAGGGTTTAAGGTATAGGGTTGAGGATTGAGGGATTAGGGCTTAAGTACATGGTTGAGGATATAGGGTTGAGGGTTTACATTTGAGGGATAATGTTCAAGG
>VDFB02124776.1:0-23906 GCA_007258455.2 Sequoia sempervirens | reverse complement strand
CTGCAAAATTTGGATGTGAGATTATTTGGATTATTATACTCTACATTTTAATTTTTTTTACAAAGAAACTGAGGTCAATAAATCTTAATGATTTGTGGTAGCTAGAAGACATGCATTAACAAAACTTGCAAAGCTAAATAGGTTTCATGAATAAATGAGTTGCATGAAAATTCTATGTTAACATACAAAGTATAAAACATATCTTAATACTACCAGCTTAACATCTTTTGTGGTATTAAAAAAAGAATGTTTACATTAAACTTTAAGAGAGTGCAAAATAACAGAGATGGATTTTTACTTCTAAAAATATTGTAATTTAGAGAACCGCATACAGTTCCAAAAGAGAATACAAAGATTTAACACTCAGCTCTTAAACAAAACACCCTTGAAAAAAGAAAGGAAAAAATGCATTAATGCCCACAAATGACCAAAGTCAATCAATGGGACTCAACACTAAGCTCTACGGAAGTGCAAACAAAACAGGTGGTGGTAAAACTGTAAAACTAAAGTGATTCAACCCCAAGCTGATCTGAATTAAATCTGGGAAAGTATCATAATTCAGTTGATTGAGATAATTGTCTTCATTTCTTGGTTTGTGTGACCAAATAACTGCATTGAAACATACTTCACCCACTCCAAGAAGAAGTACTGGACAAGAAGGGATGATGAAACAAAGCAGAGACAGGAAACAGGTACAGAAACCTCATTATGAATAATAACATACTCCATTGTTACCACCAAACTCTATAAACCAGAAAATTCAGTCATAATTGACATTGTTGGAAGGATGCAAATCCGAATGACAAGTTCAGATGGGTATGAACCAGCTCTTCAAAGGATAGTGGCATACAAATGAGTGCAGCTACAACAGAACTTGCTTTTCTCTATTTAGGACAAAAAGATCTAGACAATTGTTCCAAAAGAACTTTAAACATTATTTCTTCTGTCTTTTCTGTTGCTTTGGCAAAAAGATCTAGTCAATTGTTCCAAAAGAACTTTAAACATTATTTCTTCTGTCTTTTCCAAAAGTAAAAATGCTAGACAAGAAAAAGTAAAGCAACTACTAAAGAATATGCAGCAAGGAATTATTTTTATTGGATTATCATCAAAAGACTATTACAATCCAAAGCATACCCGGAAAAGATTGTAGACAATGCATTTATGTAATTCTGAAAAAGAACTGCTGGCAGCGATGAGTAAACCCTCCTGATAAACAAGCAATTGTAAAACAGGCATTCTCCACCTCAATAACTATCCAAAATTCCCCAGCTCGTCTAGCCACCCAAGATAAAGAAAGATTCAGCCAAAAAGACAAAGCGCTTGAGCCTAGAGGTAACACGCCAAACCCTAGCTGCTGGTACGGGCCGAAATGTATATGTCCAGCAATAAATAAACAAGGCCCTCAAGTAGTTTTCTCTCCAGAAATAAAAATCTACTTGTAAACCCTCAATAAACCTTTCCAATCTGCACAATATTGGCTTCTGAATGAAACCAATTCTCATAGGCTAACTTCAGCTGATGTTGCACAACCTCAGAAAACACAAACACTGAAGAGTGAACGTTCTCCAATGCCGGGAAGCTCAGGAAATGCAGAAACCCTTGGTTTCTCTTCTCCAATCGCCAGGAAATCATAAAAGACATATATCAAATGCTCAATAGAATGAATCGAACTTTTCCTTGGCTTCATTAAATATTCCTCAAGAGGGTTGATCCCTAAATTGCCTTTTTGATCCTTTTAAATAATATAATGTTTGCACTTTAGCAATATTAATTAATCTCCTTGAAGTTGGTGCCCAAGTCATTAATTATAAAATGGCCCCCTTTTTAATGTCTCCAAGACCCATTAGACATAAAGTGTAACGTTATAATATAACTTTAAAATATTAATTATTATTAAAGTCACCTTTAATAATAATTAAACGTTATAACTTAGGCAATACTCCTTATTTCATCAAACCAACTGAATTCCGAAATCAACACTGCCAACATCTCATCTTCAGGTGCCCTACTATAAATAGACACACTAGCTGACTAACTTACTATAAATAGTAAGTATACAAATTGAGCCCCCAAACCTCTACAAAGGCCAATCCTGAACCCCACTAAGCTTTGGAGAAGAATAAAACCAACAACTGACCAAGTTTCTGCCTCAAAAGACCCTCTATCCAAACCCATTAGCCTACGAGGGTCCAAGTGATAGGCTAATCCTACTGATAATTGATGTCTAGCCAAAAGGGGACATTACAAAAACCAACTTGCCAAAGAAGATTGGGCGTGGAGAGTTCAAGGACGAAATTGCTATCCTGATTACTTTGCTCAACCAGGTTACAAGTCAAGAGGAAGCTCATGTTTTCCGACCATGGATGTTCTATGTCATTTCCCAGATTATCAATAATAAGGAACACTTTGATTGGGCTATGTTGATTAGTGAGGTTCTTCACCAACAAATCACAGGATTCCTTAAAATCCACGAGTTTCACATGGTTTCTTATCTTGTCTACTTAATTGCATTTCAAGGCAATTTTAGAACTTTGAAAACCAATGGAACTCTTGGCGTTCAACATGTCCATGAATAATTCCCACAATTGGAGTTCTCAAAGGCTGAACAAGATTTCAAACAGGTGAATGATCACTTCTTGATGAAGACAATCAGAGACCTTGAGAATACAATGCACATCAGAATTTCAGCCAAGGAAAAATCAGCAATGGAGAGTTGGGCAGATTGGTTCATCCAGTTTCCCACTTTCACCTATATTCAAGTGTATGGTTACACCGGAGGTGTTACACCCCAAATTGTGAAGTTACTATTTACTATTACTACATAGGGTAAATGTGAATGTAATGAGAATTCTAGAGATGAATTAATGATGCTTGCACCTTGTTATCAATATGAATGTTATCTCCTTTGATGTTATCTCAGTTGATGTTATTCATGGTCAAATACTGCATATGTGTGAATAGATGGTTATTGAATTATTGTTATTCTAACTTTGGAAACGGTTATCTATACTGCATATGTTGTGAACAATTGACTGCCAAGGCATGTGTTAGTGGTTGCAGGTAAATGTCCATTTCTCCAGGGAGAGGGGAAGTATCACTCGGGAGATCTTGGTCGGGTAACCAATAAAAGTAACTATCTGAGCATAATGTAGTGAACCACCCCTCTGCTGATTCGGTTTCACGGTGTTTGTAGGTCTGATTTTTGGTTTTGGTATCTTTTCTTAGCGTGTTTTTGTGTTTTTGGTATTTGATGCCAATAATGCTGATAATTTTAACAAGCTTATACATGCAACAGGAACTCAAAATAACTAAGCTACTGAGATACATCGAATATAATACTCTATTTCGAAGCTAAATATGAGTTCTTCATTACATTAGAGAGCACATAAAATAGATGACTTACATAGAACTCAAAACTAGATACATCATATGCAATAATTTAACTTACAGCCAAACAGCACTGTGAATAGTGCTTCGCTACAGTACCCGTCCTCAATAAATTGTTCACACAACATGAAATACAAGTTTCTCCCACTGAAAAACGAATTGGAAGGCTTTCTAGAACAAGGGCGCCCCCTTTTGAAGTGATAGCAGCTCCTTTAAAGAGGCGTTTCCTTTTCTTCTTGCTGCTACAAACCCTCAAGTATGGCGGCTGGCTGTAGGTGTCAAAAAAACAGTCCCAAATCCTTCAAAATGCAAGCAGCTCTTTGGCAAATGGAAAAAGAGTCTATGGCAGTCCATAAACCACTCAAATAACGCTTGAAATAACCATTAATCAGCAACTATGACCTCAAATGAAGCATCCAAACTCTGATCAGCAACTTTAGGGTGATGTTTCACACCATCAAGAAGCTTGAAACGAAGAACAAAGCCCCCTCCAGGCTCACCCACTGCAGAAATCAGGAACCCTAGTTTCCCTCTCTCCCAAACTCCACCTCACAATCTTCAATCAACAAAAACATATCATAACATGAAGAGGGTCAAACTTCTCCTCTTGCTTTTATAATTTCTCATTGAAAACACTATTCATTAAAATGGCACTATTCACTTAAGTTATGTTCTTTTTTCACTTTATCAATGAATAGTTATTGAAAAATATAAAGTGACCCCTTTAAATAATAGACACATGGTCCCTAACCCTAAGAAGGTGAAGTAAATGGTGAAGACCATAATTTTAAGCTCCAATAACACGCCAAACGCACAAATTCACCTCGTCACCATACTCCGGATATCAATACTGCAAATTCACGACCAAGTGCCCGTTCAAGTGACCCTCTATCCAGAACCATTAGCCTACGAGGATCGACATAATAGGCTAATCCACCATCTTTGATGCTCGTGAACGAATGGGGACATTACAGTCCGCCCTCCCTGAAATTGCTTGTCCCCAAGCAATCCTTACTGCAAAGAAACTCCACTCCTCGGAAGGCCCAAAAGAAGAACTGTGAAACGTCCTGTTGTGACCTTTTCACACATCACCCCATTTAAAATGGGGACCCCCTAATTTTTGCTCCATTTTGGTCTTTTCGCTTTGGTTTTGTCTCTCTCCCTCTTTTTGTCTCTTTTCTGCTATCTGCTTTCCGGGGATGTGCCCGTCTGTGAGCTTAAACATGAAATTTTGGCCAAGCCTGAGAATTAGGGTTTTGAGTTTTCTGGTCAATTTGAAGTCAAATGGAGTGAATAAGTTGGAATTTGAGCTTCACGTTGCAATCAATATGCTTCCAGCAGGTTCCCAGCTAAATTTCATCGAATTCTGACAACTTACTATTTTTAGTAAGTGTGCAATTCAGGGCATTTTCTCGGCATTTTTTAAGTTTCGATCGTCACACTACATCCAGAACACATCAAGCTGCTCATCTGCAAATTTTGAGCTGAAACGGACGACTGTCTATTTTTAGCAAGTTCAGCTTTAGGTGCAGATTTTAGGGTTTATATGCAAAATTCTTCAATGCATGTCTAGAGATTCTTTCTGGGTTTTCAGAAACCTATGCGCTGATATAACATGCAAAATGAAACGATGACTTTCAGTATTCAGCCTTCAAAGGCTATTTTTAGGGTTTGTATGTTGAGATTTTCTTTGCATGTCTGAACATTCCTTGTGGGTTTTTCGAGACCTTCGCAACAGTGTAACATGCAAACCAGGATCAGAACTTTTTCGGGAGCCGCCTTCGGAGGCTATTTTTAAGGTTTGCATGTCAGAGTTTTCAGCACATGTCGAGTGATTCTTTGTGGGTTTTTCGAAAGCTATGCAGTGGTGTGACATGCAAAGCGAGATGACCAGTTTTCAAAGACTTACTATTTTTAGCAGGTGCATTCCGACAGCTGCCCAGCGCATCAGAACCACAAACAAGGCGAAGTGCAACAGAAACGAGGTCAAACGGAGGTCATTTGATATACATGCAAGTCAAATTAGGGTTTCCAGCTTCGAGACCCAAAATGAGGGGTAAAATGTCAAAAAATTTGAAAACCAGTGTATCCCACTGCGATCAGCATCTTTCAAGCTATCCACCAGTAAAATTTGAAGGCAATCGGAGCACTTACTATTTATAGTAAGGCGTTCCAGAAACTGGCTAAAAATAGTAAATCAGTAGCAGGCGCCAGTGTGAATGGGCAGGTCATCCTATGAGGGTCACGTCATTCAAATTTCAAGTCAAACGGAGTTGTGGAGGTCTTAGAAACAAGCAACTGCTATAAATAGTAAACCGCCTTCAGAAACGTGCTATAAATAGCAGGTCAGCTCGGGATGGCAGTGTGAACGGGCTAAGTAGGTCACAAGGGTCCTGTGGTTAAAATTTCGAATCAATCCGAGCTTTAGAGATGTGAAAATCAAGACTTACTATTTATAGTATGTATTAAAGCACGAGCAGGCAGCTAGAAAAATGGTTAAGTCTGAAGCTTATCCACCTTGACCTCCTAAATGCGCCCAAGATGATTGGCAGAGGGTCGAAAAAGTTTAAGTTTGAACAAAATCCTGCTCCATACCTCAAATGCGCCCACTTCAAGGAGGTTGATAAAGAAAAAATTTCTAAGTGTTGAAGTTTATCCTGCTCACCCATAAAAATGCGCCCAGCTACAAGAGGCATCAAGGAAAAATGTTAACTAAGGACTTGAATCCTCCTCATACCCCTAAATGCGCCCAAGGAGGGAAGAAGCCATAAAAAGTTTCTAAGGCATGAAGTTTGTCCACCTCCCCCCCTCAAATGCGCCCTCAAGGAAAGTTGATGAAAAAGTTAACAACGCATTGAAAATATCCTCCAGCACATGTGAAATGCGCCCAAATGGGCTAAGAAAAGGACAAAAAGCATTGACTTTCCTCCTCCACCCTTTGAATGCGCCAAGTCCAAGATGAGTCAAGATGAAAGTAAAGTGGATGAAAAGAATTTAAGACGTGCTAAGTAAAGATTCTCTCTCAACTGGCTAAATGCGCCTAGGACAAGGGTGAAGTTGATGGATAAAATATATTCTAAGGCATGGAAGTTAATTCCTCACCACAGGCAAAATGCGCCATGACTGAAGATGATTAGAAAAAAAAAAAAGAAAATTCAAATTCCTCCTTGATGCCCAAATGTGCCTATGCTAGTGATATTATTTGGAATTTTTTCTAAGTGTCGGAATTTCACCTTTAGGAGAAATACGCCCAAGTTGACAGGGGTGATGAAATTTTTTGTGGCAGGGGTGAATGGGCTGTGAAATATGTCGGGAGGTGCCAGCTTCATGAAGTTGATGAAGATTGTCAAGTTAGAGCAAGGAAACACGCCCAGGGGTGAAGAATTGGATTAAATTTGATAAAAAAATGTTTTTTCTAAGGTTGAAATTCAAAAAAATTAGAAGTACCCCTTCGTTTGTGGACACATTAAATTGATGCTTTCCGAAAGAAACTTTCTTCTGGGTATTGGATGTCTGCGATGAGGAATGGATTTTAAAGTCTTCCACACTTCGCCAAAGCCTTCAGGATGAAGATTTTTGATGGGCACTTGAATTATGAAATTTCCTAACTAAATTTTTTTTTTTTAAATTCTAAGGTAAGGAATAAAATGTGTTCTTGACATAAAAATGCCTGGGCGGATGAATTTGAAGTTGGGTGCATAGATAATTTTTGATCAAATTCCTAATGAAAACATTTTGCTCGAGCCAGAGTTGGATGAAATGTCAGAGTGAACGCCTCAACTGGAAAAGTGAAGAAGATGCAGTTGAAGCTAACACTTTCAAAAGATGATTATAAAAGTGCATCTCTTAAATACGCCCTTGAGGAAGATGAAATTTGTCTAAGGCATTGAAATATGATGCACAGGTGTTATATGCCCCAGCCTACAGATGTTGAAAAATCATGAAGAAAGCAAAGTTGGCTAGAGAAAAATGATGAACCCTTGAAAGTTAAAGCATGAAAATCAGGTAAGTAAGTTGAGTTTATATTATGAAGTTTTTTGATGCTCTTCTCCTTGCTTGTTTTGCAGGGTGAACACTGAGGCCATGGCATGATGATTTGAAGTAATGAAGCAAATAGTCCAAGATGATAAAATCATGAAGGAAGAGAAGTTGCAAGAAATGGCTAAGTGTTGAAACTCCTCCACATGGATCTGAATGCGCCCAACTTAGGTGAAGAAATGATCGAGGCCAAGACTGAAATCCTTCAAATTCAAGAATTGAAATAATGAAGACCCAAGTGTTAAAGATCATCATCAAGCAAAAGAATGAGGTTGCAATCTTGGAATTTCAAAATGAGGACGTGCCCATCATATCAATTCAAGAATTTGAAGCGGTGTTGACCAAACTTATCCAGTTTGCAGTCAAAACAAGAACAGTGTGAAGGCATTTCAAAACAGGAATCTTCTAGAAGATGGTGGCCATTAATTGCTCATTTATTACCCCACTCTTCTTTGTGGCGGTTTTTAGGATGAATCTTGTTTAGGGCTGAGGTGGCACAATCTGGGCCATCCAGCCGATTGTAATCTGAGCCATCCATTGGACTTGGCCAGCTATATAAAGGGGCATTCCCCCTCATTTGTACTTTAGTAGACATTAGACATCAGACTAGAGAATAGAACAGAGGGATAGCTTAGCATAGTTTGTTAGTGTTGTCCCAGATTTTTGACTTGTTAAAAATCAAGACAACTAATCAAAATTTTGATAAAATTTGAAGATTTTCTTCTCTAAGGCACGCATTACGAGGTGCAAAGAGTGGCAAATCTCAGTTTTAGGTTTATAAACCTTTGGGCTACTCTTTTTCTCTCTTTCTTTTCCGTTTTTGTCAATTTCTGAGTCTTTTTCCTTGTCTTTTTGGTCAAAATCGGGTTTTTTGGGCAACTCAGCAAGTAGGGAAATTTTAGCTTAAGAACAAAATTGCTAAAGCTTAAAAAAGTTCCGAAATTGCAAAGTGAGCTAAAAAGTCCGATTCCTTTAAAGTTATCCAAAATACTCATTTTTGTCAAAAATAAAATTGTTGAATGGTTATAAAAACCCGATTTACTTTAAGTTAAATTGCAAAGTGATTGAAAAGCTCCGAATTTGTTTTAAAAGCTTGCAAAGTCATTTTTAAAACCCGATTTTGCAAAAGCACTTGCAATTGATTTCAGAAACCCCGATTTTAGTCGAATTGCTTGTATATGTCTCAAAAAGGCCCGATTACTTTTGATATAACTTGGAAAGTGATTCAAAAAGCGGATTTCATCTTCTTTGCTGAGTTTATATACGCGCCTAGGGTTTTCTTCAAACACATTTTTCTTTTATACTAAACGTTTTCATCTTTCATTCATTCATTCATTCATGAAATCGTTTGAATATATGTTTTTGTTTTTACTCGCCTTCACTGAAAACGCGTTTTCATTTATCATATGCCCTTCATTCCATACGTTTCATCTTCCTTTCAAGTTTAAACGCGTTTTTATTCATTCGCCTTCATACGTTTTTCTGTTGTACACTGAAACGTCATTTTCTTCGCAAATGTATTCGCCATTTCTCGTTCATCCCATACATTTTCAGTTAAAGAAAAATATGTTTCTCTTCCTTACGCTTTCCCATGAAAATGCGTTTCTATTTCTCCATTTTAGTAAAAATGTCATTTACTAATCTATGCATTTTTCCACGTCTTTCATTGTCCATACGCCCTTTGTTTCCTCACATTTCATTTTACTCGCCCTCCATATCATTTCATTTTCTATACGTTTTCACTTATTCCATATGTTTCAGCTGAGAGTTATGTGAAAACGTTACACTCTTTAAGACATGTTTATCATTTCATATCTTTTCATCTCCATCCATTCCATATTCATTTAGCTTTCCATATTTTGCCTTCCATTGCATAATCTCATTTTCATTCTCTTGAAAATAGAAAAAGAAACACAAAAAAAATAAAAAATGATGATGTTTTTGAAGTAAAGCAAATCGGGTTTTTATTCACCCATTGCAAGTCGGGGTTTGTAGCCAGAATTGCAATTATAAAAATTGCAAAAAATAAAAATTGCTAAATGCCCCAGAAATTCCGACTGCCTTTTGTAAAATTGCTGAAGTCATTGAAAAACCCGAAATACTTAAAAAAAAGGCTCAAAAGTTGAACTTTTTTAGACATGACTCCAAATCCAAGCTAAAAATCTTTCTGTCTTGCTGTTTCAAGAAGACAAAGCGTTGCTTTTGGTTGTAATCACTCCTTCAAGACCTGAATTCGTCTTCACCGTTCATTCTCCACCATTTTTCATTGGTCTTGCAGATTCCTGTTCGATGACGAAGGAACCTTCTTCTCTAACAAGATGAATGCTGAAGTACAGCAAGATATTCTTTCTAGTTTTGAGAAAATCCCTTGTACAGTGTTAAGTTATGAAAGAGAATTGCTTGCAACCGATGATGTTATTTCTCAGATTATTGCAAATCTTCACCAAGAGTTCGATTCAAATCGGTTCTTCATGGATTCAATCCACAAGTTCGTCAATTATCGAACAATCTTTGATAAGATGCAAGCTGTTTTCGAAGAACACAGAGAAGTCACAATCGGAGATCATGATGTAATCTTGAAGACTGTTGCAATTGCCAAGAATACATTGGGCCCCGATCCGAATGAGTTGCAAATGATCATCAGCAAGTTCTTATCTTTCAAAGATAGGAATGTGACAAATTAAAATATTAAGTTGTTTTATGTATTTTATACTTTCGATAAAGTATATGTAAAAACAAGTTTTGCAATTGCAAGTGTTCTTTCCTTGTAGTTTTGAAAAATGTAATTACATGTAAGATCTTACAAAACAAATCACAATTTGGATTGTAATTTTGAATAAGTCAATTGCAAGTAGTTGGTGGTTGAGAGAATTTCTCAAGTTAGTTGGGATCCTCCCACCTTTTTCTCATGACCTCTCTCCTATAAATACCTAAGGAGGTCCTTTGTAATCATGTATCTTTTGGCAATGCAACAAAATTCTGCCAATTTGTGTATGCATTCTAAGACTTTGAGTTTAGATGTAAATCAGATTGCAATCAATAAAGAAAACAAATTGCTTCCAAACTTTGTGTTGGTACAGATTGTGATGTGACGACATTATTTGGAATTGATTGTGAGTTTTGTGGTGTTATACAAGAGAGATTTAAACTCAATCTTGCAGACTTTGAGCTGCAAATTGTGTTTAAAATTTTAGATTGGTTTTCAGATTTGATACTACAGACTATGAGTTGTTTGTCACGTTTGAAGCTATTATAGAACGCTCAAACAAAGGGGGTAATTTGCAGACTTTGTGTTGCTTTTATTTTCTATTTTGAGCTGCTACATACTGTACTTGGTTACCAGAAAATCATCTAAAAAGGTTGATAGGAGAGTAAATTGTCAAAGACTTTGTGCTTTCAATTTGTTTTCTCATCCCGGAGGAGCAATGGAGGACTTTGTTCCTTTATGGAAACTTTGCTTCTTTATTTGTTTACTTCATAAATCATTTATATTTTCAGCTGTGATTCTTTTCTGAAACAAGAGAAAAGAATAAGTGTCTTTTCTGGAAGAAGAGAAAAAGACAGAGTTTCACCCAGATTTAGAATAGATTTATAGTTAGAGTGTATTTCTGAATCGTTAAAATAGACAGAAAAGGGGGAGCCTTCTCTTTGAAAATAGGAGAGTTTATCTCACACACTGTGGCTGAAACCACAATTTTGCATATCCTCAAGGTATACAAAATTTTCAACTAACAGTTAGCATAGCATAGTTTGAAGGAAAAGGAAAGTTTTCCCTTGAAAACTTTGTAAGAGATTGTTGTGAAAACTATTATAATAAAAGATCTTTCATTGAATGGTGAATTCATCTTTGTTATAAGCAGCTAGCAAGGTTTTTTCATCCCTTCTACTTCAAATAGCGTAAAGTAGCGTAATTTCATTTTCATGCAAGTAGATGATAGCTGTGGATTCGTGGAGTTAGTCAAGGCAGCTTCATTTTGATCAATACCACTAGCAGCTTGCTGACGGCAAGTTTTCCTTGTGTGGTCAACTGGAAAGCATCACAAACATAACTTCGATTATGATTCATGTGTGTGTATGCCTCGTTCTGATGGTACTTACATGTTGAGTCGTAATTTGAAAACCTCTCGTCACTCCCTTGAAGATTGCACCGACTTTGTGTAAGTTGTCCAACGTGAGGCGGAGCAGAGTCTGGTTGAAGTCTATTGAGATTGATCCCATGTCTCATCCTTAGATAGAACATAAACTTCTTAGGCCCTGCACTCATTTAAATTCAGTTCATTTCTGGTTAGTATTAGGAAACTTGTGCTCACCTGCCAAATCATTCGAACCACGTGAAACCCTTAATCTAGTGTTTGCTATCAGCTGCCGAACAATTGCGTAAGTCCCCTTGAAATACCAGCAAAACACATCGAGCCAACTGAGGGTATTCTATTGCATGAAGGAACCTTGGAGTTAAATGCATGATCTATCTCGCAATCTTAGCATGCAGGAAACTTTGTTCAAGAGAGGATAGAGTATCCATTGGAAAACTTTATTCTGTGTTGGTGCGGTCACGAAAATCACATCAACACGTCCCATGCATTGCTAACTAACTCTTGACGCACCAGCATAAACACAACTGCACAAAATATCCCTGGATCCCAAACCCAGGAAAGCGGTTTGCCATGTATGATAACCTCTAACTTCCTCTGCGCAAATTTAATCACAACTTCATCATGCTGAAAATGGTGAAGCAACCTGTCAGAAACCATCCAAACTGCAATGATAGACCTATCACCCCCCGGATTCCAATACAACCTGAACTCCCATTCATCTGTCATGAAGAGACAGGAATATCTGGAAACTTCTGCAGTACAATATCTCTCTACAATCTCTCCAAAACACCCATGGAAGTGATAACTAATCAAACCATCATGTCCGCTGACACCATAATCACCTTGAAACCATGTATCCGTATGAAATCGCTGTGACATTAAAGTAGCAAACCCTATCGGATACATATTAGCATGATGGATAACTGACTCCTGTCCCTGCAAGTAATCCCTTGCAAACAACAAAGTTGGGTTCTTGCAGCCTCTACTCCCATCTTTTGAAGAAGGTAACTCAGCACACAGTAATGAGTTACTCCCCTTGGCTGCACCAAGAGAGTCACCCTGCACACAAAATTTGTGCATCGAATACAAATCATGTACAGGTGGATCAAAGGCAAAACTATAAGCATTCCTCACCGTGTACACACTATTAAACTCCTCCATGAGCCCTATTTGGAATCTTGGTGCACTAGGACGATCCTAAACCCTGCAGTTATCGCTCAACCCTGAACTAGTATCAGGAATGTAGTGGGCTTCCAACTCAAAGAGTGGATTATCATAGATCAACCCACCATCAAACTCAAATAAGGGATTATTCCCGAACTGCCCAATCACTCCATGCTGATCTGAATCATCCATCTCTGAGTCCTTGGACCAATACACTGAATTGTACTCCTGAATTGGCTCATCAAGCTGCCAATCATCATCAACTATATGGGATGAAATGACGGATTTGCTCCCAGGAGAGGGAAACAAATCGACATGAGTACCAAGCTCCCAACTACACGTTGCTCTGAATATCTCCTGTGAAGTGGATGGAGTAGTGTCGAGAGTTGACACATAATTCTCTGGTGAATCGACTACCATGCAATGAGAGCTATCGATAATCTGCTCGACATCACCTGTCATGGGACTAAACTCAGGAGAACCAGGTGCAACACATGACTCTCTGCAACTCTCAACCAATGCTCTCACCCCATCTGTATCCGCTGCACCTAAAACCAGGAAGGATGTAGTAACCACATCCTCAACCTGCTCACAACCCCAATCCGTGGACATATGTTCTTCACCAACTGCTGCCATGGAAACCTGAACTATATCGGAAGATGGCGAAGATTGTGCCAAACTCGAGACCATGGTAAGCTCCTCCAACTGTGACTGTGACTCCTGAAGGGCCAACTGAGCACTCTTGTAATGTCCCCTTCCAGTTGACATCTCTCACTTCTTGAGATTAGCCTATTATGTCACGCTCATAGGCTGATAGGGTGGATAGAGGGTCTGGTTGAGGCTGGGCTTGGCTTCAGTTGGCAGAATCATTTACCTTGGCTTTCGTTCGGAGTCATTTGGACATCATTTGCTTGACTTACTATTTTTAGTAAGTAGAGTCACTCAGCAGAGCACCCCTGCTATTTTTAGCAGTACGGTTTGGTCATATGTTGATTCAGTCACTTATCATCTAGCTTCAGATGGTTCGTCTTTTGGACCTGTTTTGAGAGAGATTAATATTTGTTTGCTAAAATAAATATTAATTAATTAAAGGCTTATATTATAAAGTTATAATATATTTAAATATTATAACTTAAGTGACTTAAAGGAAGGGGTCGACCAACATGAAGAAGGGGCCACATTTCATTATTAATTATAATTAAAAGTGCGTGCAAACTATGGAAATATTAAAAGTGAAAATTCAACTTTATTTAAATGATGCTTTTAGGAGAGAAGTCGACCCTCTTGAAGAATATAAGATTTTCATTGTGAAGAAACATCATTATGCTATGAAAGTCGACTTTGATCAATTCTTCCTTCAGAGAACGGAGCCAAGGGTTTCAGTTATCTATTTGCATTGGAGAACGAGCCATCTTAAGTGTTTGTGGTTCAGAGGCTGTGAAATATCAGCTGATCTATTGCTAATCAAAGGAATAGCTTCATTCAGAAGTTATTACAGAGCTTTATTTTTGCAAGTTTAAATTCAAGGGTTTTGTACGGATTTCTTCCTGGAGGTGATTCTTTCTCCTTAGGCACCCATTCCTAAACCTCAGGCAAATCAAATAAAGGCCGTACGTTTCTCTTCATTGCTGGTTGGAGGCCATACCAACTACAGGAAAAGGCGTCCTTGCATCTGGAACTAAAACGCCTATTCTTTCAGCTTCTTCCCTTCACCAATAGTGACGCCCAGGCAAGTGGAGGTCTTCCAAACAAAATCAAGTAGGGAAAAATCAGTGCTGAGATATGGCCGTACCATTAAATGCTTCATCCAAGCGGCTGCAAATCAGGTTCTCGAATTTGATATTTTGGCTTATCTTTTGTCTGTATGTCAGAGATCTATTATTGTAATCATCTGGAAAGAATAATAAGCTCGTATGCTATCTATTTCAAAGATTATCTGCTTCAGTTTTCACTTCCTTGAATTTATTAGATTTATACAAGTATTTCTTTCAAAATCGCATTCTTCATTATTGCATGCAAAAACACAAAAAAATCAAAACACTCAAAAAACAAGCAAAAACAAGCAGTTTCAGAAACAGTGAGAATAGGGGTTTCTACAGAGGTATCAGAGCGGTTTCCTGCCAGCCTGAGGGTTTGGGATTCATATGCAGCCACAAGAGGTTGGGCCTCATACATATTACACTCGCAGGAGAGCTTTGATTGACAGGGAACATGTAATGTCCCCATTTTTAGTCCTACACTTTCCAGTGATTGATAGCCTATCTCCGGTGTGTTGTCGGCTAGTCAGAGGCAGAATTAGGGTTTCCGGTTGCTTGGTGGGTTCTTTTGAAGATTCAGGGATTTGCATCTTGGAGTTTGGGATTTTGGATTGCGAATTCTTTTTGGGTTTTCAGAAAGCTTCGCAATGGTATTGCTTTCACTTTGATCCAAGCAACTTTCCGAATTTACTATTTTTAGTAAATTCTATTTTTAGTAGTGGTCTAGTCTGCATCAGCTTAGCAAGCTTTCCTCATCTGGCAGTTCAGTTGGTAATATTGATTTTGGCTTTAAGGTGCTCATTTTGGAGAGATAAGTTATTTTAAATTAATAATGTTATATTTTCACATTAACCCCTTGGCCTAGCAATATGACTTTAAGTTGTTTTAAAAAAAGGGGTCTTCAAGGGTGAATTCCTCATCAGGAGGAAATTAAATAATTCCAAGGCCAAAAATTATGAGACGCTTAAGGGGGACGCCAACTTTCATGAAGAGTTTTATTTTATTAAAAAACTAATTATTTCTCCTTGAGGAAGGGAAAATAAATTAAAAATTCAAATTGGAAATAGGGCGCACTTTCTACAAGCATCTAGAGACTCTCTACTAAGTCTATAAACGAAGGCCTTCTCTCTTTAGTTGGATATCTTATGTCTTCAGTAAAGTTATGCTGTCGGAATGGTATTTGGATTGCTTCGAGGAATGAATGCCTCCTAGCCTTGGCTCGACTTCTTGCTTGAAAGATAGCAACTAGTGGAGAGTTAGTTTGTAGTTGAGTGAGTTTTTGTAGTGAGAGATTGCATTGTAGAAGTTTTTATGCATTTGTAGTCCAGTTTGAGCATGTTAGTGAATTTTTGGAGTTGCTGACTTCAAGTAGCTGAAAGTTGTTTTTGCTCATATTTCAAAAAATACAAAAAAATATCATTCTGGGTACTGCATATTTCCTCTTGTCTAGGTGGGGCGACCCTCTCTGCTAAGTTATAGATTTTTTAAGTTAGAACTGGATTTTATTTAGTGAAATCGCCCCTCTTGCTGGGCCATACCATCTTGGCTTCATTGGGATTTGTGCAAGAAAAAAATAAGCGTTATTTGTGGTGTTTGTGGTATCCCATCTTGGTCGCCATACTTCTTAGGGTATTTTGCAATTGATTTCACTTCATTCGGGTGGGTATTGAGTGAGATATGGGCATTTCAATGAGAAATTAGAGTGCTGGTATGATATTCATGCTGCTGGTCTGTCATATCAGACTTGAGAAAATTGTGTATGAGTGAAGGGTGGATGTTAGGACTTCATATTTGATCTAGTGGAAGACATATTTACTATTGCAGCACTTTGTGGAGCTTTAATCCTTGATCTTGCAAGCATTCTTCAACATATTGTAAGCTGCACAGTAGTACTGTCAGCATCTCTTCAAAATCTTGTTTTTCATGCTTGTAATTGCCCACTGAATAAGTGGAAGAGTCTGGCTTGCCGCCTATTTACTTGAATTGCATTGTAATATCTTATGTCTCCGCCATATGGTCGCCTCATCTCCATCCTAGATTGAGTAGCACATACTTGGTGTTGAGTTACTTTCAGCATTGTAATAGATAGGGATCCTCTGACCATATGATCGTCCACCTTGGACACATTCTTGGTTAAAGTTGCTTATTCTGAAATGCATAAGATCCTCTGACCATATGCACGCCGTCATCTGGCGCATTCTTGGTTAGGGTTATTTCAGTTTGTGCATTGCATTGAGATCCTCTGACCACATGCTAACACCTTGCCCATCTTGGGATCTTGGTGTACATTCTTGGTTAGAGTTGAATTCTGCATTGTTTAGTTATTTGCTAACCCTAACGAGTGCATGTTGTTTGTAATCGCATTGCAAAAAATTGAAAAAATTTGGCTCTGTATATTTCAGTGCTATCAAAGCCAAGATCCTGCCATCCTGTGAAAGTAGTCAATGATTTAATTGTCAGATGAGTGACAGAGATACCAGACACTACGTACAGAAAGAGATGACTACAGAGAAGTCACTACTTGAGTTAATGCATGAACTGTTTACGCTAATGAAGGATCCTGACATAAGGTGGGGAATCAGAAAGATTTATGCTAAGTCTGAAAGTCGGGATAGAAAGGTGCACATGCCACATCAAAATGATCGTGAGCTTGATAAAGATACCTTGGCAAATGAGGAGTTAAGGGTAGAGACCCATAATACTTCCCTTGACTTGCATGTTGTAGGAAGTGATGAAGATCAGCTTGGTGAAAGGAACATAACAACAGTCTTGAGTCCTAATAAGGATCCAACCTATGAAGGTTTTGAAGCTACGGGCTTCACAGAAGATTTCAGTAATACTGTTGTTTGGGATGAGTTTGCTGAAGAAGAGCAAGTAGATGGAAATACTGTCGGTGCCTTAGAATCAGCCCATGACCATTGCCAAAGTGATAATGTTGGTAATGATTCCAACAGGATTGTACCACCTCGTGTTGAAGATTGGGTGATGGATAGTTTTCCTCTTGTTGCTGTCCAAACTCCTCAAGAGCTTTCACAAGAAGAAATTATGACAAGTGATCAAGGAGACCTCTTTGGTATGCATATGATTGCTAAAGATGAGATCAGAAATATACCTATAGAGGGTGGTTACATTGAAGGAAAAGGGGATGAAGTTTTCAAAACAGCTAACATTGAAGATTCTTTATTTCACTATGACATTGGTGACTTGGGTGAACGTGGGTTTGATCATCAAACTGAGCCCTTGGAGAGAAGTACTTATGAAGAAATCAGTTCAAGTGAGTTACATGGTGACATTGTTGGACTTGGGTTTGACCAGCAAACCAAACCATTGGAAGAAAATGTTTTTGAAGATATCAGCTTAAGAGATTCGGGATCTGACTTATTCATTGAGTCAATACTTCCAATGAAGCATGAAAAACCTCTTCCTGTTGATCATCTCAGTCAACCCCTTGGCATTTGGGATCCGGGTGTGTTGGCACAAGGGTATGATAAAGAACCTTTGTGGGATGAATTTCCCTTTGATCCAGATGAAGATCAAAAATCAGATTGCATTGCAAACTATGAGGTGGCCATTGAAGAGGAAGTTGTTTTTGAAGAAGAAGAGTGTTCAACGAAGCTCCATAATTATCTCTTTGAAGTGGTTGCAGCCACTAAAGAAGAGTATGTTGCTACAGAAACTTTCCGAACAGCGGATGATTATGATTCACTTAGCAAGTTGGATGCTGCTATAATGTTCGACCAAGAAGACGATGATGAAGAAAAAGAGCTTGAAGATCATATGGCTCTTGAAGAGGAAAGAGTTAAAGAGGTTTACAAACACAAGTCTGATTTTTCCATTCAAGAAGCTGATTGCAAAAATAGAGTCGAAGAAATCATGGAGAATGATCATCTCCATGGCATTGAGCATTATCCGCATGTTGGTGGTAAAGTACAAGGATGTTGGAGCAGCATTGAGGGCAGCAAAGACAAGGGACAGGGTTCTGATTTTCAGTTGCAACCTATCAGCAGTTCACCATCTTCGCATTCTTATGAGTGGGAGAGACAATTCAAGGTGTCCATTGACAAGGAAGTGCAAGCTCTATCCATGTTTGATCACACACATAGCTTGGTTGAAGATCTCTACTGGAAGGTTCAATTTGATGAGAGATTGAAAAGGATTAAGGATGAAGTTACTCTCCCTAATTTGCAACATGTCAAAGACTCCTTGGAGACATTGAAATCGGCGTACTTACACTTGATTGAAGATCGGGATCATGCCATTGAACTTGCAAAGAAGACCTTTAGTGCTTTCCAAGAAAACGAGAGTAGGATTGATGAGCTCACTCTGGAGCTCGAATCAACAAAGGACATGTTGAAAGAAACTCAGTTGGCTCTAATGGAGGTTGAAGAACAATTTTCCGACTTCAAACTTTTCAAGGAGCAAGAGGGCGCACAAAGAACTGAAGAAATCAAGCAAGTGATTGGAGAGCTTGATAGTCTTCAAGTGGAGTTCGATCTAGGAAGCTTCTCAAGAAAATCAAAAGTTGCATGTGTTGTTTTGGAGCAACAAGATGAAAGGAATAACTTTCAAGTTTTTGACAATCCTCTCTTTGAAGAAGGTGACGAGGAAAGTTCTGATAGTCCTCTCATATGAAGCGAGGTAATTTCAACATCTATGACATCAAGATGTTGATGAGACAAGTCTGGGTAGTTGCTAGTAATTTCATTACAGCAGCAAGGAGTGAAGATTTCTGACCTACTACTCAGGAGGAATGGGAGAAAGGTGGACCAAAACTTGGTGTTAGCACTCTCAACCATCCATCCCTTGGGTGGAGTGATGTTTGGGATCATACTAGTCAGCTTTGGGAGCTGAAATTGAAGCCATTCTATGTTTCATACTCCAATGTGGTTGAAGCTCTCATGGTTAAGCTTCAAGGATTCACTAGGTGGGACACCAGTTTCATGAGAATGCACTTGGTTCTCACTAGCACTTGGGGATGCATTGAGGTTTCCTTTCAGTGTGTTGAAAATCACTTTCAGTTGGGTATCCATGCTTGGGATTCTCAAATTGGGTTGATGGAGTTTATGGCTTGTGGAAAGAGGAATTTTTGGTGGGTTAGTGATCAAATTTTCAGACCTTTGGGTGTTGTCCTCTTCTTCACCAACCACTTGATGGCCCCATTTGTTCATCAACAAATGGATTGGAGGGAAATTTTGAGTTTGGATTGGAGGGAGGAACGGTTGGTGGCTCTTGAGAGTGATCCTTGGATAAGGCAAAAGCAAATTTGGAGACTCAAGCTTGCTGGTTTGAGGCAGACCAGCCACCTTACATGTCAAGTTTCTCTCATTCAGGAGAGTTGGTTCCTCACTCCCAATCAAAGAAGTGGTAGTTTTCTGATGGCGATGGCTTTAGCGTGTTTTCTAGCCACTTTGGAGGTTTCTGATGCAAACTCTGATGGTTTACTTTCACTATTGGTTTAGGACAGCGAGCTACCCCATGCTTTGATTCTACATTCTGAGACTCTTGGGGTTGGAATTGTGAGAAACTTCTCCAATCTTCATGGTGGTATCAGTATAATTCAGATGAGGCATAGTAGCTTCATGCGGAGTTATGAGTATGAGATTGTTGAGCTCTTGCGAAGGATTGCTTTCCTCTTTGCAAGAAGATTCGAAGATGTCACATTTGCGGTCTTGGCTCCGTTTGTTACCGTATGGAGGTATGCTGAGGAGTTTGATTTTGAGTTGAGTAGCCTATCTTTCTTCTTGCCTAGGATTGTGATAGATAGTGGTATGGTTGATATTGTTGACTTTGGGCATCTTGGACATGAGACGTTGCATGATATAGATCTCAGTCCTTTAAGATTTTTCAATTTGAGCATCAAGGATGGTAACATTTTGGAGTTACAAAGGAGGTTAGTGCAGCATTTCCATGATGTTTTCACTGATGTGATCAGAGTAGTGCAGCATCGACATGGTGGATCCTTCCTGAGACGGACATGGGACCCTGGGATCATACTTGTTGGGGTATTGATCAGTTCTATATTCTCTGAGGTTGGGGTGGCTTTGCTTGAGGACAAGCAATTTTGGGAAGGGCGGACTATAATGTCCCCATTTTTCGCCCTACACTTTCCAGTGATTGATAGCCTATCTCCGGTGTGTTGTTGGCTAGTCAGACGCAGAATTAGGGTTTCCGGTTGCTTGGTGGGTTCTTTTGAAGATTTAAGGATTTGCATCTTGGAGTTTGGGATTTTGGATTGTGAATTCTTTTTGGGTTTTCAGAAAGCTTCGCAATGGTATTGCTTTCACTTTGATCCAAGCAACTTTCCGAATTTACTATTTTTAGTAAATTCTATTTTTAGTAGTGGTCTAGTCTGCATCAGCTCAGCAAGCTTTCCTCATCTGGCAGTTCAGTTGGTAATTGTTGTACCCAAATCAAATTTTTTGCTTCATCAAGGCATTTTGTATTTAAAAGTCTAAATCTTGTTAAAATGTTGTAAAACACAGTTTTGGGCAATATCAAGCATGGAGTTTTTGTCAATAGTTTGTCAGTCAAAGTCAGTTTTATTGAACAGAACCTGAAGCAGAGACTCAGGATGGAGTTTTCACGATGGAGGAGCATCCCACGACGGCATTTCACATTGCACACGGTCATTTCAGTGATCGAGACGGAGTTTTTAATGGTCAAAATATGAAGATTTTTCAAAGGAAAACTCAGAAAGTGCAAGTATAGCTCAGGGGCGCCCAGCTTATTGAAGGTCAAGATCTTGTCTAAAATGCTCAAGCATCCAGTCAGTCTCTTCAGAATTAGTTTGGCTATCCGTCGAGCTATCCAGCGAGGTATTCCGAGACTCACAGCTCCGACAATCAGCGTCAGAAGTTGAAATCCCTAAATTGCCAGATATGAGAAACTTGTCTTTTTCAGGCAAAAGCGCAACTCTAGCCTGAGGGCGCCCATCTTGAAGAGGGGGTAAATCTCGACAGTTTCGATGGCGGATACAGTCAATTTGTTCTCGACTAGTCTGTTTATCCGACGAGATATCAAACGTAGTCATCTGAGTTTCAGAACTCCAGTGGCAGTCATCCAAAGATCAGCTTAAAATGGAGTTTTCACGTTTCTGAGCTTCTCCGTTTGTTCCCAGTGCAAGTACAGGCCAGGGGCGCTGGTTTAAAGGACCCTTCAGATGGCGAAATTTGCAGAGAGTCTTCCTAACATCAGTAATACTCTAGCCTAGCTCAACGCACCATTCGCTTGTCAATCCGACGTTCCTGTGGTCGTGGCAGAGATTCTACCAAGCACGTAATTTCACGGGCGGACCAACAAATGGTTTTCAGTGTATTTTCACAGTCCAGAGGCGCCTAGCCTTTAGGCCTGTTAGATGAGCCCGTTCGCGTTCGAAGTCTTCACGGCTGTGAGCCTAGTCATTTTATCTATTCAACGAGCCTAGCGGAAACCGACCTTGGGATTTGGCGGTCACCGTGCGTGCAGTCTTTAGTGTATCGCAAAGTGAAAATATCAGGAAAATGGCCCGTGCAGGCGGTAATTTTAAATAAAATATGCTGCTAGGGTTTTGAGGTCTTAAAGCGGTTTTCTTGCTTCGTCACCTCGAGAACTTCTCTTGTGGGCCCTTAAAGGCTGTCGTTAAAAGCAGATAGTGCAGATCGGGTCATCCGGCTCGGATATCGAGCGTCAAAGTAGGGTACTTGATTGAAAGTTCAACTTCGTCAAAATGACACCAGTGCAACCAAGAGTCAAGAAGCTTTACTTTTGAGGCCCTTAACAGCTTTGGTGTCGTGTATGTACGATCGTTGGATCACGAGAATGTGTCGATCATGCGATGAAGCCGTCTCATATCAGCGAGGAGTTCACCGTTCACCGTCAGCGTGTTGAAGCGTCAAATGGCAGTTTGAGAAATGGCTAAGTCTGGGATCCATAAAAGCAATTTAATCAAAGGCGCCTAATTTTTCAAGGGGTTAAACAATGGATTTTGCAGTAGTGTCTCCCAGCAGACATTTCTTCCTTGTTTAGTAGGCTTTCCAATGAATTCTCCAGATCAGTCTCAGCATCACCCGGTCATCCGGAAATCAGTGTCGAAGTTGGCCAGTCGTGACAGTGCTGTCAGCTATAAAATAGGGAGTTAGTAAAAAATGAAGTATCTTGAGCAAATGGACGCCTATGTGTTCAAGAGATGACTTTTCGGAATCGTTGAAGCATGACGATGAATCTCAGAGCTTCAACAAAATTGTCAACTGAAGTTCAAAATATACCTGTTTATAAATGGCGATTTTCTATTTTTGGCGCCCTTGCATGATGATAAATATTTTATTATTATTTTCAAATTTGAACTTCCAGTCAGTGGCAGTAGAACTGAAAGGCAGCCAATCAGAGGACTTCTATTCTTGTTAGGGTTTTCGATTCTTGCAGTTATCAAATTGGTGCGAATTTCTTCTTATTTAACATGGCACCTTTTTCATTGTTTTTCACAAGCTTTCAAAGGAAATTCGTATTTCATTAAGAGCAATCTCAATCTTAAGTGAAATTCGTGATTTTCTAAGGCAAATTCATTATCTTCAAAGGGAAATCGAAGTTTATTAATTTCAAAGCAACTTCAAAGATAAATTCGTATTTCTTCAGAAGAGAAGGCGCATATCTTCAAAGCAAATTCATCCAAAACAATTCGCAAATTCCTCAAAGGCGTTTTCATAAAATCAATAAAATTCGCAAGTTCTCCAGAGATTCAAAGGCGGATTTCATATCAAAGGCGGATTTTAATTCCTCAAAGGCGAATCCTCAAATTCAATAAAATTCGTATTTTCTTCAGAGGAAATTCGAATTTCTTCATAACCAAAGGCGCAAATTTCAAGAAGATAAATTCGTGGTTTTTATATCAAAGGCGAATTTTTCCAGTTCAGAGGCAAAGTCTACATCAATTCACAGAGGATATTTTGTTTAACATATCTTTTTGCAGATTCAAGTTCACAAATATCAGCAATCTGAAGAAATCTTGGGCGATTTTCACAAGAAGAAGACATAATAAAAACGTCTTTTTCATCCTTTCAATCACAGATTTCTCACAAAAAAAATTGTGCATGTTCCTAAAATTGGCGAATTTGGCAAGTCTCAGTATCTGGATCATTCTTATATAATTTCTTCGAGTTAGAAGTTTGATTTTTCATGAATTTTTAGCTTCAGAACATTCGTTCTCGAATTGCTAATTTTCTCGAGTGAAAAATCTTTGTACAATCTAGTAGAAGTTGAATTTTCGCAAATCTGACATTCTGGGTTGCCTTAGAATCCTTTTCTGGACAAAACCCATATCTCGGATTTTTCGCTGAAAATAATTCTTCGAAAGGCTATTTTTAACTCTCGCAGGCTATTTTTAGCTTTCCAGAAATCTTGTCAGAATATAGTCAAGTTCACAGTCAATAGGCTAATTTTTGAATCACAGTTCACTCGGCTCGAATCTGAGGACCAAAACCGTCCTTACTCA
>VDFB02124775.1:0-10723 GCA_007258455.2 Sequoia sempervirens | reverse complement strand
GGATGATGAGGGGACAATTACTGACCCTCAGTTTCAGCAGGAGTTAGATGTGGCCATGAACGATGATGATGATATAGTGTCAGGTGATACTCAGCCACTTGAGGACGATGAGCCTCGCCAGAACGATGAAGAAGTTGAATGTGCTGAGAGGTCGAGGCACAAAAAGGGCAGCCCTTCGATATACAGTATGATGTGCCCGATTGGCTTAAGGACAGAATGAGAAGAAGCCCCAGCGAGGAGATTGATCCAGCAGTTGAGATGGAAGAATTTTTGAACAGGATCAGTGCACCTCCACAGAAGAAGAAAGCAAGAAAATTTTCGAAGATCTCCACTGAAGAGGATGGCTCCCGTACTCTTCATGTAGCTGTGCCACGAGTTGAGTGTGACCGGAATGAAGCAGTACCTGAGAATTATGTGGTCACTACTCTGGATTTGGGGCGCCCCACTGGTGCTCAGATTGTTGAGGAGTGTGATAACTCCTTCCTTGCCCTCAAGGATAGATTATTCAAAAAAGAAGGGAAGTATAAGAAGTTGAAACGAGAACACAAGGCCTTAGTTGGATATGTACAACAGTTGTCTCGTTCTCGAGGGCAGGACATTCCAGTGATAGAGCCTCCAGCAGATGTACCTAGAGAGTCGATCAGCGGCTTGGTAGAGTTGGGAAGGATGGCACAGGAGGCAGATAAATGGGTCACAGGAGTACGTGCTGAGACGGAGAAGTTTATGGAGGATCTTGCTTTTGCTTTTCAGCAAGCCTCTAATATTTTAGCATGGATGGAGGCAGTGGATCATGCTTGGGGTGATGCCTCTATCTACCAGAGCAAAGTTATCCAGCGTCTTGAGGTATTGAGACATGTTCCGTTGTGATTGCTGGTTGATGGAGGTGTCATTCAGGAGAATGACAGGTATGATTTCTCTAGGTGGTATTCTTCGGCTATCACAGAGCGTGGTTTCTTCGATGCGGCACAGGCGGATTCAGCTAGAGTACATAAGGCTATGGCCAATATTATAGATGGAGTTCAGAATACTTTCGAGGCCATATTTGCTAGGCGGCTGAATCCAGATGAGATAAGTGTTGATAATTTGAGGGGTTTGCTGGTGCCTTTCTTTGCAGATGTTAAGACCTTTGTACAAGATGACTTTGAGAATACTTCTACTTTCTCCACCTTGATCCAGAACACGCAGGATTCCTTGGCTGCTTGGAGAAAGTCTTGTGCAAGGCATGAGCATTCAGTCACAGTGTTAGAGTTTCAGTTAGATTGTGTTCCACCGATTTCAGTTCAGGAAGTTGAGGCTGTGCTTCGCAGATTCGTGGAGTTGGCAGTCAGAAAGAAGGCAAGTGGGAATGCACTACTGGACGAGGATCTTCTAGAAGACTGAATATGGGCATTTATTACATTTACTATTTATGGGAGTGAGTGGGAATCTTTGATTCATTTAATGTACCACTCCCTATTCTGGCAGTTTTTAGGGTTAGGGCTGAGATGGCACGATTCTGGCCACTCTATTAATTGTAACCCTAGCCGTCTTTTGGGACTGGGCTAGCTATATAAAGGGGGAGTCCCCCTGACTTGTAAGATATTAGAACAGAAGATTAGAATCAGAATTGAGTCAGAGCTAGAGGCTAGAGAGTAGAGCATAGTAGATCATTTTGCTTAGCATAGTGTGGAGGAGAAAGAAAGTTTTCCCTTTGAAAACTTTTGAGGAGATTGTTGTGTAACACTTTTTATGATAATTGATCTTTTCATTGATGGTGGAATTCGTCTTGTCATGAATAGCTAGCAAGGTCTCTTCTTCCTTTCGAATCCAAGTAGCTTAATTTCACGCAAGTAGTTTATGTTGATGTGTGGTGTTTTATTGAGGTAGCTTCGCTTTATTCCATACCACTAGCAACTTGTTGATGATAAGTTTGCCTTGCGTGGTCAACTGGAGATTATCTTGAATCTAACTTCGGTTGTGATTTGTATACTTACATGTGTCGTTGTGATGGTGTATGTATGCTAAATCATAATTTGAAAACCTTTTGCTATCCCCTTGAAGATTGCACTGATTTCGCTGAAGCTGTCCGACGTGAGGCTAGGTGAAATTTGGTTGAAGTCTGCCAAAGCTGAATCCCACATATCCTGCATTTAGAATAGAATATAAGTTTCTTAGGCCCTAAACTCTTTTACTTTCCGCACATTTCTGATTAGTTTTAGGATAACAAGCTCCATTGCCAAATCATACACGCAAGAATCCCCTTCAAAATCATACATTAGCTGCTAACTGCAAGAAATCTGAACAATTACGTAAGTCCCCTCGTAAGAACACAGCAATACACATCAACCAAACTGGGTCTATCGCACTTCTTAAGGAACCTTGGAGTTGAACGCCAAGTGATCTATCTCAAGTAATCTTAGTACACGGAATACTTTGATCAAGAGAGAAATGTGAGTAGCCCAAACTATTTTTGTTCTCGCTGTTTGGTGCGGGTCATAAAAAAAAACATTATCAACAATTGACTTGAGAAATCAAGTGGTGAGTGGAGAGATGGCATCGTTTGATTTTGAATCAAAAGGAGTAGAATTAGGGATAGAAGAAGAAAGAAGATGTATGGAACCAAACGATGGAGGAGTCCTAGACCTCCAACATTGCTCAGAGGATGATACAAGTTCACTCAATGGACTTTTGCATTGGTAGATGGAAGATTATGAAGCATTTTAGCATGATTGCAAGATGTTGCAAGTTGTGGAGACTGAAGAAGAAGAGGACAAAGCCACAAGAAGTCAGACATTTCCTCCAGAGTACAAAGAATACAAGGAGGGAGTAGCAAGGGTGTATGACATGCCAACCCATAGTTTTGAACAAGATGAAGTAATCAAGCACAAGGAGTTGAGAATGAAGAAGGCAAACTTAGGAGAGGAGAGTAGTCCACAAATGATCCTAGTTGGAGATGATTGGAATTCTGTGTTGAATGTAATAACCCCGACCCAATAGGTCAAGATTATTATCGATTTCTCTTCTAGTTTGACAATTTTGTCAAACTAATGTAACCCTCAGATTCACAACTTTATTGAGTGCAAAAACATCGGAATTCATATAGAATAGTGATCCCTGTGGAAACCTAAACTGCTGCCAATAATATCTTAAGTTTGCTGAAGTATTTTAAAAATGAACTAAGGCATTGAATGAGAATTAGCAATACCAACACATAACTCCTTCTGTATTATCTCCTTAAGAGTAATGGCAGATTACAATATAGGTATTTTGTCATACAGTTCCTATGTAACCGTTCAGAAGTTTTCCATGGCAATGGTTTATACAATACATTCCTCAACGTATATATATTTTCCACAAATTCATAATAATGGATATGCCTTATATGTTCGTAGCGCAGTACTCAAAGCACGATGTGAACTCCAGTATACATATACTCAGTGTTATATTCATATTAATGTGTATACAGGACATTATATGCTCAAAATGCAGAACATTATAGAAAATGCACATAATGCTATAAAATCCATACCCGTTGCAGACAGCACTCCAGTCAAAAGATGGGCACGATAATGACAGATGAATAACCCCTGCAATAGAAGAATCTTCCTTAATTCATAAATGGCTCCCACAGTTTCAGAGTACCCTAATGTCATTCGATCAATATAGAATGGCAAATAATTGTGCCAGCAATAAGCAACAGGATCAACGATGGCAAGAGCAAGAATAGCAAGAATACTCCAGATACAGAAGTCGTGCCTCAATAATACAGAAACAATCCCGACTCAGTTCCCGAAGCCTTCAGCCATTAATTTCATATACTCATGGTTGCGCCACAGGGAATATTAATCTCCGCCAACGGAAGGTATAGCAGAGTCAATGTACACGTCTGGTGTTCCCGTCTAAGATTGCCAGTTGCACTGATCACAATGAGGGCCCGATGATCATCGAAAGTTATTCCCGCTACAACACATAATGAAGATGATAAGAATAAGTGTCCCGACACAACAAACGCTGAACTACATCCTCCCGGTAGCAATCAACCTTTCAATAACGCAAGAGTTTATCAATGCCTCGAGACGACTATGAAGCCACAGTAAAAATCACGGGAATGTGCAATGATAATTTTATCAGCGAATAAAGGATGATATGCTATCGGACTGAAATGCTATGCACGGTATCACACTGGTCAACCATCCTCAAGACGCTTCTGTGGTTGAATGATTCCTGTGAAGATGCGAATGTAATATTTCCGGCAACATAGAATATAAAAACGACATCACCAGCGATATAAGACTTCAGCCATATATGCAAATAGTCACCCAGTGCCACAATACGATATCAGCACCCACAAATCATTGCCACAACGATCTAGCACAGGAAATAAGATCTCTCGACAAGGTTCTACAAACAGAGACGTGAGGCCACAATAATTATATTCTGGCGTTTATGCTCCACATAAAGATTTTGACTTCAACTTCAGTTCCTCGATTCCCATAAAAACTTAGTATTTGTGCAAATGTTTATTCAACAGATGCTTAGACCATATCTAGGTTTCCGTCCAGACATGGTGATGGATTTCAGAAGTTTTCGTTCCAGAATCCAAATGTTAAATCAA
The DNA here is from genome assembly GCA_007258455.2 of Sequoia sempervirens. NCBI lineage: Eukaryota > Viridiplantae > Streptophyta > Pinopsida > Cupressales > Cupressaceae > Sequoia > Sequoia sempervirens. Next base: position 6,129 of record VDFB02124775.1, on the reverse strand, counting down.
ACACAATTAACTCTCCGTGATACCCAAAGGATTCGCCACAGGCTCCTTAAAACTTCGCTGCATTCAGTTTCCATAACTGATTTCCCTGTGTCGACTTAAGAAAGGCTATAGTTCCCCTTAAATATTTCATGAATATCTTGACTTTATAAAACAATAGTTTATCCATTAATATTTAATAAAGCCATATTTTATAATTAATTAATTAAATAATAAAAAGTCTTTAATAGAGACAATTTAATATTCAAATAATTGTAAATTCCTAGGTGAAATGCATTAAATGCAATGTGTAAAATAATTCAAAATCAAACAATAACATGCAAAGAGATACCCTCGAAAACCCTCCTCTTGAGGGAGAAAAACCCAGCAACAAAGATCTCTCTTATATTTAATATAGTAGTGGCAACAATTCACTTTACAATGAGGCCGAACACAAGGCCAGAAATCAGTACCTTCACCAGATAAAAGGAACAGATACAGACCTCACTTTCAGACAGTATAATTCAGACCTTCAAGAGTATTCGCAACTCAGCATTAGATAGCCTTCAATCTGTACTGGAACAATTCGCAATCTGTTCTTGAAGCGCCTGAAAGAATTCTCTTGACAGTTCACACTTGAAGGAGTTCGCACTTATTCGCTCTTGACAAAATTCGCAATCTCTGAACTTGATGATTCGCAATCTGCTAACAAGGAATTCACACTTGCAAATAATTTGCACTAGAAGATATATCACACATGAAGGTAATTCGCACTTTCTTGATAATCTTGCAAAGGACGGATGAGCCTTGTATATATACAACTTAGAGAGGTCGCACCTCATATCATGAGGTCAGCCAGAATAATCACAATTACAAATCATAAATGATGTCGGCCAGAATAATATTAATTTCAAATCATAAAGGATGTCGGCCTCAAGTGAAATCGTAAATAATACAGGTGAGGTCGGCCACCTCATAAATATTAGACAATAAATTAAATAGCCGACAGGCTATCATTTAATTTATGTTTCCTTCAATAGAGCTGGAAGGATCGCCTGTAGCTGTATTTATCATTAACACTCCCTCTCAGCTAGGGAGAGAACTTCCAGCTGCACAAAATCAAATCATCTCAAATCAGATATGAAGAGAAGAATATCACCTCACCGTGATATTAGATATCGTCTCGATATCAACCATAGAATGGTAAGTACAAGTGTTCATCACTTGCGTGATGTTGTCACCTCAACGTGACTTTCACTATGACTCTCTCAGAGGGTGAAACACAAGTACAACACATGTCATGGAGTCTCACACATGACACCCACCATGACTCAGCTCAGAGGGTGGAAACAAGGGCTTTCACCCATCTCTGAAGAAAATGCATTAGCAAGGGCTTGCACCTCAAATTCTTCCGTCTCAGAAGAAAATGCATTAACAAGGGCTTGCACCTCAAATTTTTCTGTCTTAGAAGAAAATGCATTAATAAGGCTCACTGATAATGAGACTCTTACTCAGTCAAGGTTGGATTCTCCACCATACCAAGCTTGTCTCGAAAGTATACAAACTTTATCCTGGCGAGAGGCTTGGTGAGAATATCTGCCGTCTGCTCATTAGTGCTAATGTACCTCAGCTGTACAGCCTTCCACAGTACCATATCTCTGACATAGTGGTACTTGATCTCAACATGCTTGGATCTGTCATGAAACACAGGATTGACAGAAAGCTTCACACAACTCGATTATCACGGTGAATGATAGGCTCCATTGATTGTCCAAACAATCCTTCGGGGAGCTACGAAACCCTGCTTACTTCACGGTTACCATACAGCTTCTGCTATTACTTGGCCTCTGGCGTACTCAATGCTACGGATGACTGCTTCTTACTTACAGTATAGCGAGATTAGTGAAGCAACAACCAGGAGGTGGTGCTCTTATGATCGTAGCTGACACAACACATGGCTCGGAATAAGTGAAACCATGTAACTCCAAATCTGCATTTGAAATTATACCTCAACCCATGGCTGTGCCGTACAGAGTATCACCGAGGGATATGTTTAGCTGCAACAAGATGTATCTATCTGGGATCACACATAAAGCGGCTAAGTGCCTACTTGCATAGCAAATATCAGGTCTAGTGTTAACTAGATACATCAGGATCCAATGGGTTATGCGACTGAACTAGGCTGCGACCTCTTGTTCGAAGATTGGCCTCCACTTGGGTGTAGACATGGATTTGCAATCCATCATGCCAAATCTCTTAAGTATATCAATGGTGTACTTCCCTTGACTTAGAATCATACCATCTATTTTCTGCCAGACTTCTAAGCCAAGGAAGTAATGCATGAGCCCAAGGTCCTTCATCTCAAATTCAGAAGTCAAATCCTTCTTACATTCAAGAATTAGGTGATCTTCTCTAGTGAGGATCAGATCGTCAACATATAAAACCAAAATTAATGCATCACCATTGATTACCTTGAAGTAGAGATTTGAATTAGCATCATTCTTTAAGAAACCCAAGCTTGATAGGTACCGATCAATCCTTTCGTACCATGCACGAGGAGCTTGCTTAAGACCATAAAAGGCCTTCTTCAGCTTGCAAACATGAGACTCCTTCCCATGAATCTCAAATCCATCAGGTTGCTCTATATAAACCTCTTCCTCAATCACTTCATTGAGAAAGGTTGTCTTCACATCCATCTGGTGAATCTTCCATCCTCTAGATGCAGCAATAGCAATGATGGTTCTGAAAAAAGTGTAGCGAGCAACAGGAGCAAAAGTCTCATCATAATCACCTCCCTCTTTCTGAGAAAACCCACGAGCCACAAATCTTGCCTTGTACTTCTCTATGCTTCCATCTACAGTATGCTTAATCTTGAATAGCCATTTAGAAGATACCATATTGTGAGGAGACTTGCCCTCTGGTCTGAGACAATATCCCAAACATCATTTTTAAGAATTGACTGATACTCCTCTATCATAGCATCTCTCCAAACTTGATGACTAGATGCTTCCTCAACACAGGTAGGCTTAGATTCTATAATCTGACTCATCAAGGCAACATAACTGGAGAACTTATGTGGCCTTTTGCTTTCTCTGAATGTGCCTCTAGGAGCTGCAAAGCTTTCAGCCTCTTGCATAGTGTGACTAGCCCATAGAGGTCTCTTTCTCCCAATAACAATGTCAGTAGGCCCATCAGTAGGTTCCAAGGGTTCAACAGGATCAATATCTTCTTTTGGTTCTGAAGTCTCCCTCTGAATCTCAGGAGTATGGTCAACTTCCATATCCTGAGGAGACTCTTCATTATTAATCTCCATATGAATCCCCCTGGATCACCTGAATGCAACATCTTCCTCGAATGTGACATCCCTGCGGTCTCATCATGGGCACAGGTGGCAGATTGCATTAGCTTTGGTTCCTTTGTATCCTGGAAATGTTCCTTCTTGCGAGGAGAACCAGCTTGGTTCTATAACAACGAGACATGAACTGCTTAGACGGAGATACAAAGATCCTCAAGTGGTGACTTGGCTTCTTCCTGTAAAGGCTTCTTAAGTCATTATTCTCCGGGGATCTTATGAGGACTTAAATTTGAACATATACAAGCTGTCCTAGAAGCTTCTGCCCATAGGAAGGTTTGCAAAATCTTGATCATGGATCATGGCCTTTGCTGTCTAATCGCTATTCTTTCTTCTGCATACCATTTGTTGAGGATTATAGAACACATAACTCCCTCTTAATCACATCAATACAAAGTTCGAAACTACGAAGACATTCTCCACCATTTCAGGATCTAAGAATTTTATTCTTTTTACCAGAAATAATTTTCTACCAAGGGCTTTAAACTCTTTTAAACCTCAATACTTCCTCGAGACTCTTTGTTTCAAAAAAATAAATCCAAGTCTTCCCGGTGATCATCAATAAAGAGAACATAATACAAAAAGCCACTCGAAGAAGGAACAAACATAGGACCACATAAATCAGAATGAATTAGGTCTAAAATACACTTAGATCTATTTTCTCTACTATGAAAAGGGGCTTTTATGTTCTTCCCTAATGCGCAGCCCTTGCATGTGCCTTCGTGCTCCTTGTTGAACTTAGGAAGGCCCGTCACCATCTTCTCCATAATAGGTAGGGATTGAAAGTGTAAGTGAGCCAATCTCCGATGCCAAAGATCACAAAGACTTGAAGAGTCATGAACCAAAGCTTGAAGAGAATGTGAGCAAACCATGTAGAGGTTATCATGTCTAACTCCAATTACTTGAGCATCCTTGAAGCTAGAGTTCTGCATCTACACTAGAACTTTGCCTTTGGAAAAGGCAACTTGATATCCTTTATCTTCCAATGTTGATATAGAAATAAGATTGCGCTTGATTCCAGGAACATAAAGTACATTACCCAAATGAAGTGATATGCCAGAATCCAAGTGAAGTGTAGAGGTCCCAATTCCTTTCACGGAATAGCTAGCATCATCTCCAATGATGACTTGTTCAGAAGACTCCTTCTCCACCAAACTTGATAAATGCTCCTTGAAACCGGTGATGTGACGTGAAGCACCACTATCGATTATCCAAGTGTTGGTGTCAGAAGGTACACTACTTGATAATGCTGAATACAAAAAATATTCACTTGAATCCTTTTGAGGAGAGGCATCATCAACATCCACAACAATGACTTGTTGTTTAGGTCTAGTTGGACAATCCTTGGCGAAGTGCCCAAATTTGTCACACCTAAAACATTGAATCTTTGACATATCCCTCTTCTTCTTAAATGGAGGTGCATCATCATTTCCCTTGTCCCTATTCCTTTTGAAGAATCCTTTCCTTCCCTCTTTTCCTTTCCTCTTTGAAGAATGGGAGGCGAGAACATGAATATCTTCATTCCTTGAACTTTGACCAATGCCTCTTTCCATCAACCTAGATTCCTCTTGAATGCAATCAGATCTTAGGCAATCAAACTTAGGCAATTTTGACCTTGCACTGATTCCCTGAATGTATGATTCCCAAGACAAAGGCAGCCCATTGAGAGCAAGCATAGTCAGATCCTTGTCTTCAACCATATGCCCAATCGTTGAGAGTTGATCTCTCAAATTTGAAATCCTCATGAAGTATGCAGTAACAGATTCTCCCTTAGACATCTTCACATGATGCAATTGATGCTTTAGTGCAAGGGCTCGGCTGGTATTGTTGACTTCGTACATCTCTTCCAAGGTCTTGAGCATATCTCTTGCTGTCTTCAACTTAGAGATGATAGGAACAATATGATCCTTGACAGAGTCAACCAGAATCTTCATTGCTTTGATGTCTTTCTTTAGCCACTCCTTCTTTTCTTCTTCCTCCTCAGGTTCAGAAATGCTAGACTCCACGAACTCACCCAAATCATTTTCACGCAAGGTGAGCATGATCCTAAATCTCCATGAAGTGAAATTAGTTGCACCTTCGAGTCTATCTTCAACCTTCAAGCCATTAACCATCTTGACTGAAGTAGATAAGTGAGAAACAAAAGGTAAGCTGATTAGCAATAATCTGATCATGATCCTCAAACCCGCTCTGATACCATGTAAATTTTATGTGAACAGATTAAATGCATAGAAAATATTTCAAAAACAGAAACAATAACACAGCAGATACCCTGGGAAAACCCTCCTCTTGAGGGAGAAAAACCCAGCAACAAAGATCTCACTTATATTTAATATAGTAGTGGCAACAACTCACTTTACAGTGAGGCCGAACACAAGGCCAGAAATCAGAACCTTCACCAGATACAAGGAACAGATACAGACCTCACTTTCAGACAGTATAATTCAGACCTTCAAGAGTATTCACAACTCAGCATTAGATAGCCTTCAATCTGTACTGGAACAATTCACAATCTGTTCTTGAAGCGCCTGAAAGAATTCTCTTGGCAGTTCACACTTGAATGAGTTCGCACTTATTCGCTCTTGACAAAATTCGCAATCTCTGAACTTGATGATTTGCAATCTGCTAACAAGGAATTCACACTTGCAAATAATTCGCACTAGAAGATATATCACACATGAAGGTAGTTCGCACTTTCTTGATAATCTTGCAAAGGACGGATGATCTTGTATATATACAACTTAGAGAGGTCGCACCTGTTCATATCATGAGGTCAGCCAGAATAAGCACAATTACAAATC
>VDFB02124774.1:0-14325 GCA_007258455.2 Sequoia sempervirens | reverse complement strand
TAAAGAATTTAAAAATTAGAAGAAATGCTAAATTAATGGAGGCATTGAGGCACACTAAACAATAGTAGAAAAATATGAATATGAGGGAAGACTTCAATGTGGGAAATGGAGTGGGGCGACTTCTTTTGGCATGTAAATTAAATGCAGATTTTTAAATTAGTAAATAGAAAAAGTAAGGCATTGTGGGATGCCTGTTTTGGGCTCCATATTTTATTAAAATACTGATACACATGACTGAAGTAAAAAATAAATGGTAACATGCAAAAAATATAGAGAATTTTGATGCCTTATGGAGAAGAAGAATCTGCATTCATTTTATTTAATGACTTTCCCATTTAAGACACTTTTCTAGGTAAGAATTTAAAGAGAGTGAAGCACTAATTTGGAGGGATGGATGGAATGATCTTCAACAAGTTATTTGTTTTAATATGTTCTAGAAAATACAGGAAGGGACCAACATTGAGGAGAAATTATGTAGCAAATTATGTCAGATTTTCAAGAGGGAGTTTTGACAAAGGAACCAACCCATGAGAGGGGCACATAAGTGAAAGAAAATTTTTGTTGTAAAATTGAGAGCATGAGGAAAGAAAGCTTCTAGTGGGTATGAGAGGCCATGAAAGGCTAGTGTTTGTAATCTCTTGTTGCAAATTGATGTAGTTGTTTGTTGTATTTGAAATTCAATAAAATAGCATGAGTTTTGTTAGTAGTTTATGTTGTGTGTTATGAATTTGTGTGTGCATAGAGAGTTCATATGTTGTATGGTATGATTTGAGTTCATTTTGCATCAAATGGTATTGAGAAATTATAAAATTGTGATTTATGTGTTGCATATGGATTCCATCTTGCATTGTACCAAATGGTATTAGAGCCAATGATCTTGAGTGCATAAGCAAAGCACCGAATGTAAGGTAGCTTATGCCAAGATCTGTGGGTGAGGATTGAAGTTGTTTCGAAGCTCTAAAGGTTGTTGTAGGTGTGTGGAGTCCTGTAACTATGGAGAGCTTAGAAGATAATAGCTTTGTAAGAGAAGAGGTTGAGAGGATTTTGAGATGCCTTTGGAAGGATAATACCTAGAAGAGTAGAGAAAATACTAGAAGACTTCCACAATGAAATGAAAAATGAGCTAAGAAATATAGCTATAGGTTTGGGAAGAAATACAGAGCTTGAAGATGTACATGCCGAAGATGAGGAAGTTGTAGATGAGCCTGAGAGAGAAATTGGGGAGCTAAGAGATGAAGGAGAAGAAATATTTTTGAGAGAAACAACCCAAATCAATAGAGTCCATAAAATGGAAGTCTCTAATTTTTCAGGCACATTGAATCTTGAGAATCTAATAGATTGGATTGGAGAGTTGGAAGATTATTTTGAGTTTGAAAATATTAGAGACCCACAAAGGGTAAGGTTGGCACAAAAAAAGCTTAAGGGACATGTTGCATTGTGGTGGAAAGGGCTCTAGGAAAATTCAACTTTGCGACCAATTCAGATGGAAAATTCATGTGAATTCATCTATGAGGAGAAAGGGTCCCTGCCACTAGCAATTCATGTACTTGGAAGATTAGTGCCGAGATTCATACAATTGAAAGATTTTTCTTGTGATGAATTATCATGGTAGTGGGTGATTTTCCCACAGATGAATTGTTGGTGGTGAATTCCTCATCTGATGAATTGTTGGCTGATGAATTTTCCATGCTAGTGGGAAAGAGTTGTAAGAAGAAAGAGTAGATAATGGTGAGATGAGAATAACACGGTGGAGATAGATGGTTGCTAGATTGAAGACAAAGTTTATTCTAGGAGATTATGAGTTGGAGCTATTCAAAAAGCTTAAAAATTTAAAACAAAAAGACATGAGCGTGAAGGAGTATACAAAGGAATTTTACAAGATGGTGATTAGATCAGGACATCATGAAATGGATAGAGAGAAGGTGGCTAGATATATAAATGGACTCAGATTCAATATCTAGGATGAGATGAGTATGTTGAAGATTTATATTATTGAAGAGGCTTACCAGTATGCTCTGAAAGCAGAGGCAAAGGTAAATAGAAGGCAACAAAATAATTCAAGAGGAAAGGGAAAGATAGCAATGGAAAGAGGACAACCAAGTAGCCACAAAGGAAAACAAACTTTTGAAGAAGAAACAAGTCCGAAATGGAACAAAGGAGCACAAGGAAAAGTGTATTCAACAAGAGGACGTGGCAATAGTAGCAAAGAGTTCTTGGGAAAGTGTTTCCAGTGTGGGGAAGTTGGACATAGATCTTTTGAGTGTCCACAAATACACCAAGAAACCAGTAAAAGAGGTGCAACAAGAAATCACATGGTGCAAGAAGACAAGGAAAGCGTAGCATCACCAAAGGAGGCGGTAGAACTAGAGCATAGAGAATCCCTTATGCTCAGGAGAGTGTTGGTGAATCCAAGCAAAGAGGAGAATGGACAATCTCAAAGGAGTCTCTTTCGTACCGTATGCAAATCAGGAGGTAAGTGTTGTAAGGTTATTGTAGACAGTGGTAGTACAGATAACTTAGTTTCTGAGATGGTAGAAAAACTAGGATTGAAGAGGATTAAGCATCCTAATCCCTATAAAGTAAGTTGGCTACAAGAAGATCATGAGTTAGAGGTGAAAGAACAATGCTTAGTAAATTTTCATATTGGTCCTTATAAAGATGAAGTTTTATGTGATATTATGTCCATGAGTGCATGTCATATTTTGTTAGAAGGCCTTGGCAATTTGATAGAAAAGCTATTTATGATTGTAGAGAGAATTTGTACACCATTATGAAAGATGGGCAAAAGTATACTTTGAGTTCATTGAAGGAGAAAGAGAAGGGGGTGCAGGGCAGCAATCCTATGAATTGTTGCAGGTCAAAAAACCCAGAGGTAAAGGTTGCAACAGAGATTGGGAATAGTTCAAAGAAGGCTCCTGAGAATAGAGATATAAGGGAGGTACATAAGAATAGAAATGATGTTAAGATGGAACAACAAAGATCATTGGTTGTAGACATGGTCAAGTCTCATGAAGTTTACAAAAGAAGGTGAGCAATGAAATCTTACAGTGTGCAGGTAGAAAACAACGGAAAGGAAAAGAGAAGATGAAACAAGAGGGAGATGTAGAAGTTCAAAATGAAGTGAAGAAGAGTGTAGGAAAAGGAGTGCATATGGATCAAAGAATAAGCTTGGGATCTGCCATCCCAAGCTCATCCAAATGTTCATGAGTTTTTAGCTCATGGAACATTTCATCTTACTCGATGTGTTTGATGTAGGAGCATCCGGGTACATGGGAAATCCTGCATCACCCAAAAAAAATTATAGTTGATTTTCTTTGTTTTCTTTGTTTTTGGTGGTCTTGGCATCTCTCAGCATCAGAAAGCACATTGTTTTGTTAGATTTGTTAAATTCTTCACGGTTTGGGAGAATTTAAAATTCTTTGTTCACTGTTGATGATTTGTGAGAATTTTAAAAATCTTGAGTTTTATGAAGGTTGGAGTAAAATGATTTGGTGGGAGACATCATAATGACATTCCACTCAAGTTGGTAAATTTTTACATGAAGATGAGCTTCCAAGAGAAATTTGTGCAAAAAGGCATTTTTTTGGCAACTGGTGCATCTTGTTGCAGTTGCAACAATGATTTTTTTTTCCTCCACATTTGTTTTGTAGCTTCACGAGGTATTATTCAAAAAGTTTTAATTATTTATTATTGAATTTTTGATGCATTTTGAAGTGTCCACATAAGCAAAGGCGGGGAATCTATTTTTTCACAATTGAGGAAAATCAAACATGGCAGATTGCATACTTATTGTGCATAAAAAAATCAAATGTAATCGTCCCTAGAATGGAGTGTAATTATAAAGAAAAATAAATAATTTAAAAATGAGAAGAAATGCCAAATTAATGGAGGCATTGAGGCACACTAAACAATAGTAGAAAAATATGAATGAGGGAAGACTTCAACGTGGGAAATGGAGTGGGGCGACTTCTTTTGGCATGCAAATTAAATGCAGATTTTTAAATTAGTAAATGTGAGAAGGAATTGTAGGGCCTATTTTGGGCTCCATATTTATTAAAATCTTGTCACATACAAGCTGAAGAAAAATAAAATAGTAACATGCAGAAAATAAAGAATTTTGCAGTGCCTTATGGAAAGAAGAAACTATTAAAATCTGCATTTATTTTGTTGTAACTTTCCCATTTAAGACATAGCACTAAGGTAAGAATTTAAAGAGTGAAGCACCAATTTGGAGAGAGGAATGAGGATAGCCACGATATTCAGCAAGTTATTTGTTTTAATATATGTTCTAGAAATCACAGGGAAGTGTAGATCAGTAAAAATAAAAAAGCAAATGATTTACATTGCAAACAAAAAGAAGGATTTCATTATATTCATTCAGAATAATCTTTTACATTGTGCATTGCAAATGCTTTTAAAAGCATTACATTCCCGTAAATTTCATACCCGTGAATAATCACCTGAATTCCCTTATGGGAATAACTTCCCAAAACTAACAATTAATTTATTTATTACTAAAAACTAACCTAAAAGCTAATTTACTAAATGTAAACTTTAAAATTTACTAAAAAGTAAGAGCTATAGAAGATTTCCAACAACCCCTTAAGGTTTACATTTAAAAATGTAAAACTTAAAATTCCTACGTATCCCCCCTTTACAGCAGAAAAAAAATGAAAACCAAAATTTGTATCAGCATCAACATAAACCCCTTTTTTTAACATCAACCCAAACTCCTCATGTCTAGATAAATGTTTGATTACCAACTCTTCATCAACATTGATCCAAACTCCTCTTGTTTGGATAAATTTCTGGATTACCAACTCTTCATTAGCATTGATCCAAACTCCTCATGTCTAGATAAATGTTTGGATTACCACCTCTTCATCAACATTGATCCAAACTCCTCGTGTTTGGATAAATGTCTAGATTACCAACCAACTGTGAATCAAGAATAACTCCATTATCCACAGTAACACACCTACAAAAACCAACAACACAACTCTCTAGATTTGTGGATTCAATTATCCACAGACCAACAAACCACTGCATGCCCCATCTTGCTCCTGAAAGGAATCGAGATGAAAAAAAAATTGCTTCTCATGCAAAATATCATCCCTGAGCAAGAAGCTAACTTGAGATGACAGTTGTCCTCTTGCCTCCATTTCCTCCAACCTCTAATATGATCCCTATTTAATTCTTATAGAACATATAATTCTTCATTGTCTCTATCACACAATGCCATATTACATATTTATCCCTCTTCCTTAGTGGCGATTAAAGTATTATCTGTTTTTAACTTGCCATCAATAAGATTTCTAGCACGTTGAATGCAATTTACTAGAATGTGTCCTCTTTGGTTACAATAAAAGCATTTGAATTTGTTCTTTCATGTTGAAGCATTAGTTTTTCCTTTGACAAAGTAAGTAGATTCAGCAATAGTCAAGTGAGTTTTAGAGACTCTTTTCTCTTCATCAATCAAATAAGATATCACATCCTCTAAGCTCGGGCTTGGATTCAATTTGCTTAAAGTAAACACAACATTGTCAAAACTTGAGGGCATACTATTTAATAAAATAGCTTTGGCATCATCATTATCAACTGTACAATTTATTCCAGCAAGTTGATTAAGAAGAGAATGAAATGTACTAATATGTTGAACAACACTATCACCCTCATTCATTTTCAAACCAAAAAGCTTTTGCTTCATTCTCATTTTAGCACTAGAAGCCTGTGAACCAAATAATGAATTAAGACTTTTCCATATTTGGTTTGAGGTTTTTGTCAAATCAATATGATGTAAATATGTATCAGATAATCTAAGACCAATAATTGTTGTAGCTTTATGATCTTTTGTTGTCCAAATTTTTAATAGTTCATCTGCATCTTGTGGTTTTTAATAGTTCCATTAACAATCTCCCAAAGTTCTTTTTCTATTAAAACTAGTTGCACTTTGACTTACCATGTATGAAAATCATGACCCTCAAACTTTGAAATAAAATATGATTTCTCCATTTTAAAATAAAATCAATCTAATCATTTATCACTCCATTTTTATAGAATAACTGAGAGATCATAAATATTCCGAATGAACTGCAACTTTAGTTTTTTTTTTCAAATCTCATACCATATCACCTCCTTACAGGTTGCTAGTTCACACATTGAAAAAAAATGCTTGCCAAAGACCATAAAATAGATTTTGATCTTTGTGCTAAAAACCCCTTCAAACACCTTTTGTATAGCAAGCCTCCATACACTCTTTAATCACAGACACGAGCACACATGAATCATTGATGCTTTGATAGCAATGTAGAGCAGTAAAAATAAAAGAGCAAATGATTTACATTGCAAACAAAAAGAAGAATTTCATTATCTTCATTCGGGATAAATTATTACATTGTGCATTGCAAATACCAGCTAAAACATTGCATTCCATTGAGAATTTCATGCGTGAATAACCACTTGTTAAAACTACTGGGAATAACTATAACTATGATTGAATTTATTTATTGCCTAAAAGGCAATACAAGAAGCTGTTTACTAAATATAAACTTTAAATTTACTGAAGTAAACTACATAATTTTTAGCGAAGGGACTAGCATTTGAAGGGATAAATTATATGTATGGAGTCAATATTTTATAGTTACTAAGAGGAGTTTTGACAAGGAATCAACCTTGAGAACATAGGTAGAAAGAAGTTCCTATTGAGGTGAAACACCGAGGAAAGCTTCTAGTGGGTATGAGAGGCCATGAAAGGCCAGTGCTTGTAATCATTTGTTGCAGATTGATGTAGTTGTTTATTGAATTTGAAATTCAATAAAATAGCATGAGTTTTGTTTGTAGTTTATGTTGTGTGTGCACAAAGAGTTCCTATGTCGTATGGTATGATTTGAGTTCATTTTGCATCAAATGGTATCTAGAAATTTGGAGGATTGTGATTTATGTGTTGTGGATGGAGTCTATCTTGCATTGCACCACAATTTTATCATAAGGACTCTTCGTGCTCCCCATGTTGATATTTAAACTAGATAAAGTTGCCCCCAACATTGTGGAGGTATCACTATCATGCTTAGATTTTGTGATTATTGTAGAACCAATTTATCACTCAAGTTTGTTGAATGCCTTTGCTGGTTCCAAGTTGTGATGCTTTTGTAGACAACCTTTTTCTCTAACAATGCATCCATTGATAAACTGCAATTGAGTATGACTTATCTTGAACACATGATTTTACTTCTTCTATGCTCTGCTCAAGAGATTTAACTGTTAGTATTGATTCCAAGATACCATGCTTCTATAAAAAAAATCATTTGCATTGATAATGTTGGATATCTTCATACTCAATGTCTTCAACCAGAATTTGTGATGTGTCTAATCATGATGCTTGCTCTTGTGTGATGATGTCAGGAATGGGAGACTCTTGTTTTAGATGAATATCATCTATATTTACATTAGATGAAAGCATCTCATGGGTGGTATTTTATATGTCTTTTAGGTCTTGGATGGATTGGAAAATGGTCATTAGGTCCTGATAGTATTTTAGGGAAGTGAGATCTTCATCTTGACTTATGTTAGAGCAATTGTTACTAATAGATTGGAAAATACTATGTATATCATTAACACACTTCAAGGATATGAGCTCATGAACTTGATTTGATTTAGATCAAATTTCGTTATTCTCAAGATTATCTTCTTGACATGACTATTGGGTAGATGGTATAGCCTTGGTAAAGGATTCTTCACAAGCCTTAATGGATATGGGTAGAGCAATGGAGGTTTCTAGTTGTATTGGAACTTTTTCAATGTGTCCAATCATGAATTCATATGAGGGAGGGATATTACAATTTGATACATATTTGATGCTATTTTGATATGAAACATTGCTAGACACTATTGATTGATATTGATTTTTTACTAGGAATTTGTCTTGATGCAAATTTGATTCCTCATCTTGTGATAAATGAGTAACATGAATGTGTCCTACCACATTATCAAAGTTTGATTTATATTGTTTGAGCTTGATACCTTTCTAGAATTTTTTGCCTTTCCATGATTAGGCATAGGATATTTGTAAATTCCTAAATCACTATTCCCTAATTTTTGATCAACATCAAATACATATCAATAAGGTCCTAGATGAGATGTTTGAATTTGATTTTGTATTTTGTGTCCCTTATTTGGGTGAAATTCACAATGATGTTCGTCTATGTACCATGGGGGTTTTAATTGAGGTTCTTGGTAGTTTTTGTGAATCAACTTATTCAATATTCTTTCAATGGGTTCCCCTAAGGGAGTGAACTGTCGTCGAGGAGCATTATTTTTTCTTGGTGGTAGATAATTATTTTGTCTTGCTGGTGGTCCCTGTGAAGGATTTGTATTGTTAATAGTTTGTTGTGTGCTTTGTTGTGTGTTCTATTTTGTATTATACTACATGTTTGATGGTTCCTTAATAACAACCTTGGCATCCACCACACTAACATTAGTAACATTCTTACTTTTGGCCCAAAATTGGGGTTAGTCGCTGAAACTAGATGGTTGATTATGATTTTGTTTGGATCCCCTAGAAATTAGGGATCATTCAATGTTGAGACCTTTTGATACGAGTTCTTCGTATGTTAACACACATTGAATTTTTAATTAAAAGGATAGGTCTATTTTCATATTTCTTGTAATGTTCTCCACTTGTTGCTTCTCTGGTATTGGCCATTTACATTTTCTTTCTCTGTCTCCATCATTTTAAAAAGGATGCAAATGCTTCTCCATTTTTTTGTTTAAGAGTATAGAGTTCCTCAAAGCTTACATTTGCATCAATATTGTAGCATAAATACACTACAAATTGATCTATTATCTCTTGAAATATTCTAATTCCTAGAGGTAGTTGTGAAAACCACTCTATGGTTTGGCCTCCCAAACTTCTTGGGAAGAGACACATCAAGTATGAATCGTTGAAGGCTACTTCCATGCATGCCACATAAAACTCTCTAATGTGCTCCTTTGTATTACCATGTCCCTTATACTTTTCAAATTTAGGGATCTCAAAACTTGGAGGGAATGGTATCATTATGATATTGTGATCAAATGGATAGGGACATAAATCTTGCACTGCATATGATTTCTTAGCTTTCTCTATTTGAATATCTTGGATCTTTTGCATGAGTGTCTTGATTTGTGAATAAATGTTGTCTTGAGGATTTTTCAATGGTGGATATGTGTTGAATTGAGGGATAGATGATGAGTCGTAAGTTGGATTTTGATACGTCGGTGTGTTGTTGTTATATGTATTGTATGGTGTGAATTGTGGGTTGGTGTGATATTGTGATTTTAGAGGTGATGAAGGTGGTGGTGTGTTGGATGCTCCCTATGAATGTTGATTTAGGAAATTTTGTTGAGAACTAGTATATTGTTGTTGTTGGGGGTTATATTGCAAGCCTTTTTGTTATTATTGTTGAACAAGAAATTGTTGTTGGACATATTGTTGTGATTGTAAAGCTTGTTGAGATTATTGAGCTTGTTGTGCTTGTTGTGCTTGTTGAGCTTGTAAAACTTATGCTTGTTGATCTTGTAAGGCTTGTTGTTGTGCAATAACTTGTCTTTGAGGAGATTGGATGATGTGTTGAAGAGGTAGAATGATGCTTTGATTTATTGGAATGTATTGATTTGTTGTGATGTATTGACTTGATGGAATATGTTGATTTTGTGCAATGTGTTGATGTGTATGTTGTGGAGGAGGTATGCTTTGACTTTGACCTTGGTAAGCTTGGTATCACTGTTATGGGATTAAGCTCTAGTTTTGTGACACTTGATGTTGTAGATTTTGATTTGAGATATTTTTATTTTGATGAGGGGAAACTTGTTCTTGATGTTGGGATGCTTGATGTTGTAGTGATATGAGATTTTTAAAAATTTTATGTTGTGAAGGAACTTGATGTTGAGTACCCATTTGATTTTGAAACCCTTAATTTTGAGACATTTTTTGACCTTGATTTTGTGATACTTGATGTTGGGGCATTTGTTGAGGGTTTCCTTGATGTTGTGATGTTTGTTGTGAGCCTTGATTTTGGAACATTTGATGAGCCTTGTTTTTTTGTGACAATTGATGTTCGGAATTGACTTGATGTTGTGATGTGTGTTGAAGACATTGAATTTGTTGAGATCCTAGGTATTGTTGTGATATATGTTGAGAACCTTAACCTTGAGACATTTGATGGTGGGATATTAGTTTAAGTCCTTGACCTTGCTAATTTTGAACACTAAGAACATTGTTATGAACATTTTGAGCATTTGATGTAAGTGGAAGATTGGTGTATTGAGAATGAAATATTGGTGGAATGTTTGTGTGTTGAGAATGGGATATGAGTGGATTTTTTTTGTGTTGAGAAATATTAGAATTTTGAATGATCAAAGCTTTATGATTTCCTAGATTTTGACCCATTTGATTTCCTTGTTGATTTGTGACATTTTTTGAATCCATCCTAGTGATTTTTGGTTGAATTTGTAAATGTAATGAAGATGGTCTTGGTATGGGTTGTGTGATGTTGTGAATCAAAGGTTCACCTTGAGAGGGTTGACCCATAGATGCAATTATTTTCAATGATTGTTCATTAAGTGTGTTCACATCAAAAGTAGAAGGAATTTTTGTTCCTCCTTGTGCTAATGTGAGCATGTATTGAGTAGGGTTTAAGTTCAACATTATGTTTATGATATGATGAACTCTTGGATCTTGTTGCATTTCAAGTAACTCTTCGATGGTGCCCATGAGGGTTTTTCATAATGTCTTCTATTTGAACCCTTGTTTCTTGTGATGTTTGAGATGGTGGTGGATTGTATGGTGGAGTGGAAAAAACTCTATGATTAAAATTGGGCATACCAAATATTGGTTCACTAACACTTGTTGTGATGGGTATGTTTGAACCGCTAGGGTTTGCTTTTATGTTTTTCTTGTTTTGTGACCATAAAGTGTGTATAAACACTAAGAGTTGTATGTTGTGAATGATATTGTTGAAATTCCTTGGTTGATTTAAATTTTTGTAAAAAAGAACCTTTAATAGTTTTAGGACCAATGATTGATGATGTGAGTCTGTGAATGATATGAAACTCTCAATTTTTTTACCATAACCTAGACTCAAGTTTGATTGATGTGTTTTGATGATGATGTTTATAAACTTACAAAACCTTGAGAGTAGACTTGTGACTCCACAATAAGTTTTTCCAAAAATATGTGCACTAATCCAACTAAATGTCTAGAAATAGATTGTTTCCAAACATAGAGCTAAACTAGTTGATGTTTCTGAAAAAAATAGTCTAAGAGGTTTTGGTGTCAAAAATTTCAAGTTGCCTTGTGTTAATGGTTGATGTTTAGATGTTTGATTGCTAAATTGTTTGATGTTGATCCTATTTGAAGACCTAGAAGACTTTTTTGACAAGACCAAGATGTTGAAAAACATGAACTTTTCTTCGATGTTTGTTTGATAAGTGCTATGAATGAGCCAATATTGGTTTTGTTTTCATTTTGAGCCAGTTGCAGACCAATTTATGATGTTTTAGAACCAAAATACAATAATTTCTATTTGTAAATCAATTTTCTATTTTCCAAATCAAGCAAATGCATTGGAATATTCTTGCAAATGTGCTAGATTTTTGTTCTACAAAAACATCGATATTTGGCATAAACATCGATGTTTGACATAAGCGTCAAACTATCCAAACAAAGGAATTGTAGTTCAATTTTTTTTTACCCTAACAAATGTGCCAATTTGTCCAAAAGAATTGATGTGCAAACAAAAGCATCATTTTGACAAAAAATGAAGCATCAGTTTGTGCAAAGGTGCTGCACTATCAAGCAAATGCATTAGAATACTCAGGGGATCTTTAAAATGTTAATTTACTTAAGTTGTTTGATTTTTCAAGTTTTTCAAACGTAATAAGAAACATGTAAACTAACTCAATAGGCTATTCAAGTGATTTGTGCATGTTCTTCTTCCATAAGAATGCAATAAATGGTGTTACTTGGTCTCAACATGAAAACACATCAAATTGCACAACCTATTTAGTGGGTATATCGAGTTTATTTTCTCAAAGTAGACCTACACAATAAAATACTACTCATAGAGTGAATAACTATAGTATGCACATGCACACAATACACCTCTTACCTTTGAAGGAAAAGTTCCTTGCAAGGGATTTTGTCACCTCCACTATGTTGAGTACATGGCAAGTAGCTTTATGAAATAATGTTATTCCATTACACCATTTTGAGAAAATGCTCAAAAGTCATAGTCCTCTACAACATATGTTTCTAGTAGGTGGAACTAGCTGAACACCTTTGAACTCTTAGATATTGCATCTAGAAACCCACACAAGTCTAGAGTGCTACATGCACAAATAGACCTACAACTTTTTCTCTTAGCCAATTTATATAGCATGCCCTAAAATGCCACTTGAGGTGGCCTTGAGTTCTCCAATGGGGATGTATCTCAAGGAAGGTCCCCTACTCAAAAGAAAAAAAGAAGGATATTCTATTTCTCTTCACCCAAGATTGCACTAGGCACGAGGGGAGAGGATACATAGCAAAACCTTATAGGGTAAAAAATGAACATACACAATTCTAAGATGTTTCTCTTCACCCAAGATCACACTAGGCGCGAGGGGAGAGGATACACATCCTGACTTTCCAAAACAAAGGGAACAAAGAAAACAAATTTGTTTTAGGTGCTCCAAAAGAAAGTGTGATTCATTTTAAATCTGCATGTTCAATTGTTCAAGTTGTTTGTCAATTTCAAAACCCAAATGAAGATGTGTTCATTTAAATCGAAAACAATGTGTTTACATTTATTAAACCCAAATTATAGTGTGAGGTAGTTGTGTTGATACACACAACACAACAACATCTCAAATGCATTATCACTATTCTATTTCTCCACAAAAAGAAAGAAAACATCTAGTAATCTAACTCCAAAGGTCCTGGTAGTTGGTTCTCAACTGCGTTGATATTGCTCAATGGTCAATGTAACTGTAATATGCAAGGGGCCTTTGCTAGTAATAAGGAGCATAATTGCATAAAAATCAACTAATCCAATGTTTGAGGGTTTAAATAAAGATAAAAAGATAGATCAGAGCTTTAAAACAGAAGAACATAAATATTAATATCTAGACATGCATACCAATAATGAGTGTTTCTTCATCCAACCACAACCATAGCATGAGATAATCCATAAAATAATCTATACCATTGCATACATCCACAATGCTAATTCCATAATCATAACCATTCACTAAACTCTACTTTATAATTTGAAACATATCATCCACTCATCATCAAAATACAGATCAAATAGATATAACAACAATTTCATCCATAGATAATTCAATGAGATAATCTTTAAATCTAGTTTCCTCTATTGATTTTCATCAAATAGAAAAAACTTAGGCACAACAAAATCATTGGCATACAGATTGATTATGAATCATTAACCTTATCAAATAGGTCCAAACTTGATAACATGAAAACTTGTACAAAACTGTAAAAACTGTATCTAAGTTCAAATTAACTTTTTAAAGTATCTTCTAATAACAATGAAATCCTAAGACTATTTTCTGTTTGCTAACATCAGGTGGCTAATCTTCCTTCAATGAGTCGACATTTACAAAATAGGGCCAAAAAGTACATATAGACATCATGCACAAGTTCCTCTTAATCAACAACTTAGATCCACAAAATAAGGAACTGGAACTGAACAAAGGACTGGACTACTAATCTTGAGTTACAAGGTTGGAGCACTTTCTTGCACAAAATTCTAACACCCAAAGAAGAAGGTAGAACTAAGGACAGGAACTGAGGTCAAGTTCATATCAAAGCCCTGCAAAAGAGGAGAGAATATGTTGTGCCAAGTGAAGAGAGCCAACTCACTTTTGCGTTGCATGCTCAAGGATATATTCATCATAATTAGAGAACACCTGTTGAAGGGTATCTAAATCAGGCCCATCCAACCAATCATCCTCAAATTTAATCCTTTTAAATTGTGCTGAAACCAATTTCTGTACCTCCTTCAATTTGATCACTTCCCTTCTAGCAGCCTTTGCTTCTTCCCTGATGTCCATAAACCTATCCAATAACAAGTCCTCTCCATGATCTCCTTTTTGCATCATTTCTTCAAATATACTCCATGTCTCCCTCATCTTATCCAAAGAAAGACCCTCCTTGACTGAGGTATCTAGATTGAATAAAATAGCCACAATTGCCTCTAACTCATCAATTTGTTGATTCAAATCTTTACTCACCTCTTGAATCTCATTTTTATGCTCATGAACAGACTTGGATTTATATCCTATTAT
>VDFB02124772.1:0-32818 GCA_007258455.2 Sequoia sempervirens | reverse complement strand
AAATTAGCACATTACATTCTCATATAGCCTGTCTTTAAGTTTCAAGGTATCACAGTTGTGCCTGGATAAGTACAATCTTACACACAACTGTAACCTCAACTAATAATGTTGAGTATTACTTATCTAGACATCAACATGATATTTTTGCAAGTTTCCCAAGGGAACCCAACCGGCCACACCCTTAAAAAAGTCATTCCCAACATCTCGATTCAATGCCCCCTTCTAGTAGGCCAAGGCTATAAATATAATTTGAAATAATGATTCTGTATCAAAAACTCGTCCTGAATTACCCTTTAAGCAAATCCCTGAACCTTGAGGCGTCATGCTTAATCCAAAGAGAAGCCAACAGAGTTGGGAGTCAACATGTTGGAATTTGGATAAGAAATAGTTAACACCGCGCTTTCTTGCCCCTTTCTCAAAATTAAACTAAACTGTCCTGCATTTGATTAAAATGAACCACCTTGATTCTAAAGGAATAGATGCATAAGTCCATAGTTACGTACTGCAAATACAGCTCATATCACCCAGTATGCACCAATGACCCTTCCCACAGGTCAAAAAGTTCGATACAATGTATTGCAGTTTTTATATGACGTTGTAACACCACTTAATTGTTGCCCAATTAAACCCCATTAAACTGTCCAAGCCCTGACATTCAATCAAATTCAACCACCTCTTTCATACTAGAGTGCATCGCATAGGTACGATGTGCAGATAGAGAATGTGTAAAAGACTACAGGGGACGTTTCTGAGGTGCACCAAAACTGTAGGTTAGGCAATCTATTGTGCAGTCCAGTGCAATATTACAATAAAATCAAAACTAAATCAAACCAAACCAATCTGCTCCAAACAGGTATAGATAGGAACCTATATAAGCAAGGTGAAACCATATTTTAAATTAGGCAATCCAGTGTGGACTCAAATGAAACATTACAATATTAAAACTAAACCAAACCAATAAACATTCAAGAGATTATTGACATGTATAAAACCTAAATAAGCAAGATTGGACCATACCCAACTGCAATCAATAGATTAAACCTAATTCGATGATGTCGTTCACCAATATCTAAGAAAACTGTATCTCCAAAATGCAAATTAAATTTTTATCTGCCCCAATTTAAATATTAACAATTTAAGTCAAAATAATCTAGCTCGAGATTTAGGGGAAAAAAATCTGCCTTCTACATATATATAAACTGCAGCTGAAGCTTTAGGAAATATTAGTCGTCTTTCTGTATTCCATTAAGCAGTTCTATGAGACATCAAAACATACAAGCTAAAAAGCAATAGCCCACAAATTGATTATACAAGGCTAATCTAAATTTTGAAAAGGTTAGATAATACACATACAACATTGGAACCGAGATCAAACCTAGTAGACTCAAAACACAGCAATACTATAAGGAAAACACTAATACCTTGGAGAGCTCTACAGACTGGCAAAATGAGATAACATTTACATATATGAGTTTTAAGAAATGAAAAACATCTCAATAGAGGACCAAACAGAATATATAAAGTGTAAAATTTAGACATATGGTTAGGGAAAGCCATGAACACCAAGGTAACAATTTTTCATAATTTCACAAAGTATGCCTCTTGAGAACTTTCAGGTCTTCCAAAACAATTCAGATCGTGCAAACAGAGTACCAAAAGCTATAGTTGACGAACAGAAATGCCAAAATAAATAAAGCTTTATCACAAATGCGAATAGGATGGTAACACCCAACTTCTATTGGGATTCTCATCGAAACTATTATTTCAATTCGAAGAAATTGAACTTGCACAGATATTGCATTATCACATACTTCAAACATTCACATAAAACTTTCTGTGTCCATCTATTTGACTTTCACAAACCAATAATGTTGGGATCCCAACCCAACCCAACCACATTTACTCTTAACACTTGCCCTCACACCTCCGAGGGCAGTACATCAATGTCCCTTACAGCACGAAGGGTACGGCCCCAATACCTTTATTACAACGTCCCACCATCGAGTTCACTAATAACACTAAATAAAACATAATAACTGTGAACAAATTTAATTATAGTGGCAATAACTTCAATTCTTCCATATAGTTCAAACTTATTAAAGCAGCAAAAAAAATATCTTAAAACCATAACCCTAATTCAAATCCCCCATATCAAACATAATAAACCCTGATTCAAAGCCGTTGCAGATCTGGGGTGTTCAAATGTTAATTGTTGATTTTTTCAGTCGGGGACTGATATAAATTTGGTTTTTCCCAAGGTCTGGCATCTTCCGCCGGAATTTTATATGATACGATAATGTCGTTTTGTTAAATGAGTAATTAAGAACACTTAATCATCTGAAAAAAAAATGCCCTTCGCCATATTTAACATAACTGGCATTGCATGCCCACATCAGACTGTAAAAAGATAGTCCCTGACCTTAGGCTAACCTGAGTTGAAATCTTGCCATGACATTCAGAATAGATACTAGCGTTTGATGTAAGTGGGTTCTTGAACAGATAAACGGGCAGATAAGGAGGTACTCCTTATTAAAAATACAAAAGCTGACTAATCCTTATAAATGCTTAATGTAAGTGGGTGTTTCAATAGGTGAAACAGCAGAAAATAAAATGCCCGAAATTTACCAGAGAAAATAAAATATGCATAATCTACCTGAAACCTTTGATCGAGTAATTTCACTCTAGTCATTTTCCACAAAGGGTTTGTTTTAATCTCCAACACCGGTAATCTTCCGCTCACTTTTACTCTTAAAAACAACTATACCTAAACTCAGGAAAGTTATGATAAAATATGCACAAGCGCGTAGAATGTATAAACCCTAATGAATCTGCTAAAGCACTTCCATGTTCAATCTCTAAACAACCCAGTGGAAGTAGCTACGTTCCAACAGACACAGTAAGATTAAATTTATTTTGGGAACCGTATTCGCCTCTGAGGCATTAACAGCAGCCCAAGAGCCAAACTTCTCAGCCCCATATACCTTAGAAGTAAATTGAAAAAAAAAAAAAATTACAAGAAATGTTGCATCTTTGAATGGCCAGCTAGAAATGGAGAGATAAATCTAACTGACAAAGTGAGAAAGATGACCTACATTTCGGGAACCCATTCATCTTTTAGGCACTGAAACTAGCCATAAAGTCAAACTCAGGTCCCTTCATACTCATTTCCTTGTTCGAAAATATCAGTGTTTCAGGGAGATTATCCATCACGAGAGGCTCATGTAGTAGGGTTTGTAAGGTTTTAATACATCCAATCGGCCAGGGTTTCTAGGGTTTTAAGAGATTTGGAAGCGATGCGTTTTTACCTAGCGTATATATTCAAGTTAGTTTTTCTTTTAGAGGTATATTTTTTATATTTGAATTAGATTTGTAAATATGTTATTTTGTAAAATTTCTTGATGTATATATCTAGTAGGGTTTGTAAGGTTTTAATACATCCAATCGGCCAGGGTTTCTAGGGTTTTAAGAGATTTGGAAGCGATGCGTTTTTACCTAGCGTATATATTCAAGTTAGTTTTTCTTTTAGAGGTATATTTTTTATATTTGAATTAGATTTGTAAATATGTTATTTTGTAAAATTTCTTGATGTATATATTTATAAATAGTGTTATCTTATGTAAAATTGGACTCATTCTCCTAGTCTTTTTATATATTTATAGACACATTTTCATATACATTTAGCTCTACCCTATCTTTATACACGTACACTTCTATGCATTGTCTTATATATGTATTTATCATCCTCACTTATGCATATAACTCCATTTATCTCTTAGCCACTTCACAAGCTTGTCCCCTCCTTTTCAAAATTCAAAATTTAAATTTAGTTGTATCCTGCTTTATTTTCCTACTATAAGCTAATTAAACACACGTTTGGCACAATTCGATGATGTGTGCTAGTCTTTAAGGACATTTAATGCATTCATTAATCATCCAAACATCATTTGGAATGCTCATGTTCTCTCTCATCCTATAGCATTTGAAGCAATTAATAACAAAACATTAAAATTTGGTACACTGAAAAGGAGTTAAAAATATACATACTAGTGGCTTTCTCTGTTGTTTTTTAATCTTTCTACACTTTTTGGGGTTTATTTGGGAGAAATTTTCTTCTTGTGATTAAATGATAGCCCTTTAATGTACTTTTAAATACTACCAGTCCCCATAACTTCAAGAAGAGTAAAGTAGACATTTATCCATCAAGAAGCAAAAGAGCAAAACTTTATTGTGTCTTTTGGGACAAGCTTGAGCTCAAAAAACTAATTTACAATCGTGATTTCATCCTAAATCTACGAACTCATCCTCTTACAAAGCACAAATCTAGCACAAATAATAAGGCATTATTTTATGAGAATATGTATTAATCTAATACCAAAATATTATATCAAAGCATTCATTAATTGATCATAAAGCTTTACCCCAAAATCACATTTACATTTCCAAGACATTGTCATGAATCTTTTTATGCCCCAACTTTCCTTTTGTTAAGCCTTTGCATCTTCCTTTTTATTTAGTATGGGTCTAAGTGTTGTATTGTTAGCATCTTAAGAGGTTATCATAACCCTTTCAAGCCCTAATAAGGTTGCCACAACCCTGTCGAAACTTGACTGTACTATCACAACCTTTCATCTTTCGAAAGTTTGAAGTTCATTTTGAGTTTCATTTACATCCTTAGAGTTATATCAAGTGTTTTTTAGGTGGAATCGGTGCTTGTGCAAAGTTTCAAAACTTTGTGTTGATCCTCAATGAGGTTGTCACAACCTTGTCGATAGCCAACAAGGCTTTCATAAACATGTCAAATTTTAAATTTTGTTAAGAAATTTCCATGGACAATGAAATACAAAGAATTTTGAAAGATGAAGTTGATCACAAAGATGTCTTGTGTTTTGGCTCAAGAGGTGAAATGAAAATTTTTGGCATTAGTGTTTAAGATATTTTAGAGGTTTCAAAACTCATGTCAATGCCCCACAAGGTTATCACAACTAAGTTGATGATTGATGAACAATTCAATGAATTTTTTAAAGGTGTTTTATTGGTGATATGGGAGTCATTTTTGTAACATTAAATTGAATATTTTTGGCCTCTTCTAGAGGTCTCAAAACTCATTTTTTTCTCCAACAAGGTTGCCACAACCCCTTCGAGAGTTGATGAGGTTCTAAGAACCATTCAAACTTCTAATAAGCAGTTTTGAAAAGGTCAATATTTTAATAGAGCCAAGTAATAACAATAAGGTGGGATCACATATGCACCAACATTAAAGGCACCGTTAATGCATTCTCCAAGCCCAAGGATATTAAATGTTGGTTGATAAGGCTAAATTAAATCAACAAAAGGGGTATTTTTAAAAGCAATTATCGAAGAACTAGTGAGAACTAGAAGGTGAATTCATGGAGCACATCCAAATAGTAGTTTAGAGGAAATCCCAAGTCCTACATAGAACAATAAATCTTACCAAGAGAAAAGGTACACAGTTACTTACACTCATGTGACTTATGGAGAAAAAAAATTGTGGGTAATTAAGTTTCATTAGTAATTGCCTAGTGCAAAATTGTTTGTTGGAAATTAAATTTTCTCCATATTTGTTTAGTTGTGTGTTGAAGGGGTTAGTCTATCTTTTTGCAATTTGATCTTAGTGAAAATTAAGTATACATATCTTGGGTATGAACACTTGTGTAGTCTAGAAAGTATGTTGCTTGAAATTGATGATAGTAAACTAGGGCATGCGAACCTAGATGATTTATGGCAAAGAATGGGTTGTGAAAATAGCTCCCTAATTACACAAAAATTGGTAGATATCATATTTTTGTAGGTGATTAGCTTCCTTGTAGTGGTGTAATACACAAATTTGGTGCTAGAATGTATGAATCATTATGATCCTCAAACTCGAGAAGTAAGAATAGGGGATAACATAATAATTTCCAAATTAAATGGGGAATCTTTCACCATGCTTCTTAGGTTACCTCAAAGAGAAGTATTTTTGGGTCTTGATACTACATCAATACCTCAAAGAGAAGTATTTTTGGGTCTTGATACTACATCAATGTATCCCAATGTTTCACTAAGAAGAAGAACCAATGTCAAAACACAATTGTTAGGCAATGGTTAGTTGTTCCTAAGAAGGGAAAATCTTAGTTTCCCAAAAAATTGTGTAGGTTGTATTTTGCTAATGAGATCTCCAACATCATCATGCTACTCCACATGTTAGTTGGTAATGCAAATGCACATAATTTTGAAGAGTGGATGTACTTTATTGTTGTGATCATCCATGGAGAACACTTCATTGATTAGGGAAGTATTATTAGTGATAAGCTTCATAGATAAATAACACATTTTCAAATTGATAAATCTTTCTATGTGTCTTCATATTTGTTCTATGTTATCACCAACATGAGATTTTGGCTAAGGTTGGTTTCAATTAGAAATTTTGATGAAGTAACCCAAATTTATGATCACCACCCATAGCTACAAAAAATTTAGAAGAGTGAATGATGTGTTTGTAATGCATGTAGTTTGGGAACTCCAAAGTGATAAGAACACATGAGGATATCTCTGGAAGCTACTTAGTTAATCAACACATATAAGAGTTATTTCATCCAATTTTAAAAGTTCGCCTACATCAAAGTTGGAGGTTTTGATGAATTCCCATGTAAACTAGCTACCTATATGTGAGTGACAAGTTTGTTTTGATTGAAGTATGTAAGAAAATTGGTGAATTAAATAAAAGGTTCCAAGAAAGGAAGAAAGCAAGTGTCCCTTTTCCCATTGGATTATCATATTTTCAATGCAAGAATTTTTTTGATGCATTAAATATTGAGATGGAATTGGGTAAAAACATAATGCAATTATTTGAGATGTATTTTTCATTTGATAATAAAGATTGTGTTAAGAATAATATGTAACTTGGACTTTAATTCCACCATATTCTTGAAATAAAGGACTATAGGGTTGATTGTGATAATGAATTTGAAGTTTGAAAAATGGATCGTATTAGATTACCTTTAAGGAAAATTATGATTTTCAATTTTAATTGGGATATCCTTGAGGTATAGAAGATGATGAATCTAGCTTGGTGGATCATATTTATTTTGATCACATTTTGATGCAACCCATGTTTCCCATCAATTAAGGCACGTTAGGGAGGTGAAAACTCTAGAAGTTAGATCAACAATAGTACTCAAAAGGACTAGATAATGGATATTGAAAAAGGTTGTTGAAAATTCAAGCACAAAGCCTTTAGAAATAAAGGGAAGTGTAGAGAAAGAAGGCAAT
Organism: Sequoia sempervirens; assembly: GCA_007258455.2. Taxonomy (NCBI): domain Eukaryota; kingdom Viridiplantae; phylum Streptophyta; class Pinopsida; order Cupressales; family Cupressaceae; genus Sequoia; species Sequoia sempervirens. The sequence goes on along the minus strand of VDFB02124772.1, from coordinate 25,549 downwards.
AGGCAAGTGAGATATTCTTCTTCTCAACCAACATCATCATCAATTGATCCTCAAGCCATAGGTGAAGAAGGAGGATATTGTGGTGAAGGTCCTCCCAATAGGAGAAATATAGAAAGAACATGCAAGGGTGTTATGAAGGATAAGAATAAGATATAAAAATAAATGGAGAAGTTAGACACCATTCTTGAGGAGACCAAAGAAGAAAGAATTGTCTATATCACCTCATCTCCCTCTCAAATAATTACTTCCTCATTCCACTCATCGTCGAATTCTTCACCACCTCATTAATTCATAATCCAATAATCCAACATAATCCTTCACCTTCATCTTCACCTGATGCATCATCTTTCAATAGATTCAAGCCTTCATTTAAAACTCCACAGGTCCTATTTAAGAACATTACAATTTTTGCTTGGTACTACTAAGACTTCCTCTCGTGCTCCTTCTGTTACACCCTCCTCTTGGTTTCAACAAATATTTTCAAAGAAAAGAAAATTAGTGGAATTAAATCTTCTAGAATAAAATGTTATTTCTTCCTACTTCAGAGGACACCATAGCTAAAAAATTCTAAAACAACTTCTAGAGGTTGATGCAAGATGTTTCCTCTAGAAACATTTTTGTGGAAACTCATCATCACTCTACTCAAAAGAATGTTGATGAAGTGGCAATAAAGGAATTTAATATTACAAAGATAAATTTGATACCTTTATTATGTGGCGAGGACATACATAACTTTTAGGCACTAGCTACCAAGTTGGTGGAAAGGAAAAAGAAGGATAAACAATCAAAAGTTGAATTAAAGTGACAAGTGTAAATTTTAGCTTCATGTCTTAAATCAATTATGGATACCTTGGCCCAACCAATGGGTCAAATTAACCCTTTATTTGATCCTAACTCAGTTGGTGGAAAAAAATTAATTGAGAATATTCACAAATATAAATCTATTGGTAAGGTAATTGAATATTGAGTAAATTAAATTACAAGTAAGTGCCCAAATTTATTGAAAAAGACAAGAAATTGTTTGATGAGGTTGATATTAGAAGGAAATGATGAGATTGTAGTATCAAAGTGAGAATAAATGGTTTGGGTACAAGTTGATGAAAATCTCAAAGAAATGGTTGACATGGGACTTGACAAGTTAGTTGTTGTGCATAATGATAATAGATGTTTCCTCCAAAAAAATATTATCAAATGGAGGTTGGTAGCTCTTAGAAAAAATGTCCAAGAACAAACCAAATTGTTAAAGAGTGTGATCTAATTAAGTCAGATATCCAAATTTATTTTCTAGCCATTAACTCAAATGTTCGAGTAAAGGATGACTCTCATGAAATAGATGTTCAAGTTATCAAATATAGTTTCAAGGCAAGGATCAATATTCTATTTGATATGTAAACATTTGGTGTAGAGGACATGAGGAAGATAAGTGTTATCAATGTCACCAAGGTAGAGTGTGTAATCAAGGGAAAAATCAGGTTTGTTAGATGGTTAGATCAATAACATAAAAATCCATTGAAATAACGAAGTACAAAGGAAAATGATGAAAAAACAAAAGGAATGATATTACCCAGAATCTTCATCCTCCATTGTTCACCTTCGTTACACCTCCTAGCTTGCAGTAAATAAAGATGCCCTCAGATTCGTGAGCAATTATGACAAATGACAAGACTAAAGCAAGTTTTGAAGGATTTACTCAAAATCTAAATGCCTGTGTCTAAAAGCCTATGATTGACAATGCTTATGCCTTGATTAAATGACTATAATAATAAATAATGAAATTGCCTATGGAGATTTAAGTGTGAAAGCAAATGCCTATAATAACTATGCAAAAATGTCAAAATGTGCGTGTTCAAAAAATGAGAAGAAGATGGCATTTTATAGAAAATGCCATTTCGAATGGACGGACGAGATAAATTAATGAAATGAACGATCCAGATTACACCCAAGAATCCCTAATTAGGGTTAGGGCAAAATCTTTAATCGAACGGTCAAAATAAAATCGGATCGACGGTGGAGAATAAATGAGACAAATTAATTAGAAAATAAAGATTTTCGAAAAATCAAGAAGATAAGATTGCCTGATTCGAAAAATCAAAGAGATAAGATGTGAACTGAAGATAAGATTTAGAAAATCAAGAATCTGCCCAATTGCTTGATTTTTAGAAGATTAATTACTAATTTGAATTAAAATAATTCAAATTATGGATTTTGAGAGATAATAAATAATCTTGTTCAGATTATTTATCAAAAAGGACTGATAGTTAAGATTGCCATGACATTTTAAATAATTTAATTTATCTAAAATGAGAAGAATATTAATTGGCAATTAAATAATTAAATTTAATTATTTAATTTAGCAGATAAGACAAATTAATTAAATAAATTAATCAATTTATTTAATTAAGACAATTAGTGACGTATTTAATAAATAAAATGAAATTATTTATTTAATAATAATGAAGAAAAATTAAATGACAAAGGGGATTAAATAAATTAAGAATTTTATTTAATTAAAGAAAGACTTAGACAATTAGTGACATATTTAATAAATAAATAAAATTTATTTATTTAATAATCATGAAGAATCAAAGGACATGAATTAATTAAATAATTATGAATTATTTAATCAATAGTTGAATGGACCAAGGACATAATTAAATGTCTTAATTATGCTAAGGCGAAAATGGTAAAAATGAAACTTGCAGGCCTAGGTCATTTTTAGGTGTCTACATTTTTCCCCTCTTTGTCATAATGTGCATGTCGCATTGTGACAAAGAAAATAAGTCAAAGAAATGCCCTAGTGCAAAATAAGATGAGGAAGAATGACGAGGAGGGTATCGGTATGCCCCCTCGAGAGGACAGACAGGTTCAAGAACATGGGTGTGCTCTCGAAATGGATGAGAAGACTAGAATATGAAGAGACAAAGAAATGTTAGTGCAAAAGATATGGATGATGATATGGATGCAATGCTTATATGAGATGGGCGAGAGAAGATGACATGACTAAAGGAGATGCATGTAAGTTCCTAGACCAAATCCTTCAAAACTTTACTGTAGGACTTTTTAATATTTATTGCTCTTAATCATCATTGGGCGGTAAAAATGACATGAATGGACAACAAACACCATGATATGACTTAGACCAAGGTGTGCAAGGTCATCCATTACATTACATAAGACAAACAGTCACAAACAAGGATGATGATGACTCATACCAAGAGCATGATTGCCCCAATCTTGTCATAATCAACCTCAAGCAGAAAAAGACAAGGACAAATCATGAAACGTCGCTGCTTCTCTAAATCCTGTTTCCAGGACATCCTTGAGAAACTAGTGACATGATTACCAAAATACAAAAATAAAGTCCCTATCATGATATGTCGTTGCTTTTCTAAATCCCAGAATCAGGACCTCGCTGAGAAGCTAGCAGTCATGCATGCCAATTGTCATGCTACGTCGTTGCTTCTCTAAATCCTGCTTAGTGGGATCTCACTAAAAAACTAATAAAATGATAAAAGATCAAAAAACAATTGTCAAGTGTTTGCCAAGTGGGTCTGGATATCTATTGTTTTGATGTTAAGATGTTGTGTTTGATAATGTCGAGATGTCAAAATGTTTAAAAGTTTTGATTGACCTTGGAAAATGCCGAGAATTGATGAATTCAGGAAGGACACATCCTGAATAATGTCGATAACTAGAGGATTTGATCCCTAATGGTCATAAGGGGTGCCTCAAAATAATGACGATGCCTAGGAAGGACACATCCTAAGGCATAAATGGCAGAGTTGGTTCTTCAGAAGGACACATCTGAAGAATACTGATGTCGTGAAGAGTGATCTTTAGATGTCAAGAGGATCACTCAAAATGTCGAATGATGATGATGATGCCTAGGAAGGACACATCCTAAGACATAAATGACAGTTTGACCGATTTATGATGATTTGACCTACTTTGACCGAGTTTGACTTGTGTTTTGACTATATGTCGATATTGCCTTGATGATATGCGTGATGTGTTGATGAGATTGCCATGCTGAATAAAGGATTGTTTTACTTTGTTTTAGGAGTTTTCCCTTGTCGAAATTGATTGAAGACTTTTGATGTGTGTGCCAGTATAGTGCCACGAACCCTAATGGATTGACCTAGTGCGGCCTCGGGGGCTCATCAATAGATGGCCTTGCCTACGTCATACACTCAGAGACCTCGTAGTTCAACACGACCAATGACTTGTCTTGATGAGCAAAGATTGCATCGTGGTTTTATTTTGACAAACCTGAGAGGACTAACCTAATGTCTCGAGGACTCAAGTATGAGTCTTGCCTATGTAGCAAATGCGTAGAGACAACGTAGTTTGGACAGATGACAAGGACTGATCGACCTGATTGATTTTGACAAGAGATGACACTGCGCTTGCGTGCTTCAAGCAGTCCGATGCTTTGTTTGGTTTTCTTCAGGACGTTTTATGATTTTTAGGTCTTTTTTCAGGACATTTTGCGATGTTTTTGTCTTTTTTCAGGACATTTTGCGATGTTTTTATCTTTTTTCAGGACATTTTGCCAATGTTTTTGGTCTTTTTTTTCAGGACTTTTTATGATTTTTAGGTCTTTTTTCAGGACATTTTGCCAATTTTTTTGTGATCATATGTGACATCCACTACAGTTGCATGATAAACATTTTTCCCCCAGTTAGGTCTAAGACTTAGCCATTTGCAAGAAATATGGACGAGATATTGTTGACTTGCTAGACAGACAGTCATCAAGACTTGATGTCAATCATTTATCCACTATGACAAGTCGGGTAGGATGTGATAGCGATTTGTAGAATAATGACAGAAAATACCTTTCATCCTAGGCCAAGTTAGACAAAGTGACAATAGATGGTAGAGCAATGATTGATTACGCATAGCTCCTGTTTGCCAGGTTTTCACCATGGTACTTGTCCAAAGTGCCTGTTTGCCAAGTTTTCACTATTGAACGAATCATTTTTCTCTTTACTATTTTCTTGGTCTTTTTGATTTTTTTGGTGTCATCAAGATGTCTGTTTGCCAGGTTTTCATCAAGGTGATGATTTTTATCATTTTTCAATTTTTTTGTATTTTATGGTTTTCAGCTCCATCCTCTGATGCTATGCATAGAACTTTCAGAGATGTAAACTGTTGATGGGCTTAGTCAACTGTTCCCCATCTGGAGTGGCCAATTGATATGCCCCAGAACCAAAGGAAGATATGATAATATAGGGACCCAGCCAGTTTGGTTCAAATTTTCTTGGCTTTTCTCTGTCTACTTGGTTCTTGGGGTTCTGCATGAGAACTAGGTCGCCAATGTCAAACTTTCTGACCATAACCTTTTTATTGTAGTTGCGATAAAGGTGGTTCTGATATGCTTGGAGATGATTCAGTGATTTTTTCCGTCTTTCATCCAACATTTCTAGCTTGTGCAAGCGTGATTGTCGGTACTCCTCTTCATTAGTTAGACCCTTCAAGGAAACTCGTAGTGAAGGAATTTTGACCTCAATGGGTAAGATGGCTTCAGCACCAAAGACTAGGGCGAATGGGGTAGCTCCTGTAGGCGTACGAATGCTAGTTCGATAAGCCCACAGAGTAGGGTTAAGTTGTGTGTGCCATCCACGACCAACATCATTGACAGTCTTTTTTAAGATCTTGACAATGGTTTTATTGGATGCCTTAGCTTGGCCGTTTCCTTGGGGGTAGTATGGAGATGAAAAGTGGTGTTGGATATGGGATCATTCACATAACTCATGTACGTCTTGGTTTTTGAACGGACGTCCGTTGTCAGTGGTGATTGACTGCGGAAGGCCATACCAGCAAATGATGTAGTTGAGGATGAACTTTGATATTTGCTTGTTGGTAATGTATGTCAATGGGATGGCTTCAATCCACTTTGTGAAATACTTAGTGGTGGTAATAATGAATTTATGGTCGTTGGATGAGGTTGGATGAATCTTACCCATGAGGTCGAGTCCCCATTGAGTGAAGGGCCAAGGAGAGGTGATCGGTCGGAGTTCCTATGCTGGAGCATGGACCAAGTCACTGTGTATTTGACATTTGCGACAAGTCCTGACATAGTCAATTGCATCCTTTTCCATGGTCAGCCAATAATATCCAAGTCTCGTTAGTTTCTTAGCCAGAGTAGGACCACTCGAATGAGATCCGCATATACCGTCGTGCACTTCTCGTAAGGTCGTACATGCTTCATCGGTGTCAAGACATCTAAGGAGGGTATCGTCGAAACTACGGTGGTACAAGGTGTCGTTGATAATGGCATACCTTGCAGATTTTCTGATGAAGGACTTCCTTTGGTTATTTGACAGGTTCAGTGGAAGGGTTTGAGACTTTAGGTAATCATAAATGTCTTGATACCACAGAGAGTTGGGACCAACAAGTTCACAAACCATTTCTGATTCTGGGATATCATATGCTGGTATTAAAAGCTACTCTACTAAGAACTCAAATTGTGACACATTTTTAGGGATGTCCAAGAGAGAACTAATAGTAGCCATTGCGTCAGCTGCCTTATTCTGTGCCCTGGGGATTTGTTCAAAAGAAACTGATTGGAAGTATGTTAGGAAACTGCCCACCATCCTCTTGTAGGGAAGCAACTTCTCAACCTTTGTTTCATAGTCATCATTTACTTGGTTGATTACTAGCTGGGAATCCCCAAATACAAGCAATGTCTGAATTTTCCATTTAATTGCCAACTTGAGACCTGTGACTAGTGCTTCATATTTGGCAATGCTATTTGTACAAGGGAAAGCGATCCTGAATGACTTAGGAATTGAATCTCCCTGTGGTGTGATGAACAAGATTCCAGCGCCTGAGCCATGACTAGTATGAGACCCATCAAAATATAGCTTCCATGGTGTTGTTGGTTCTGCATGAAAAATGGACTCATCGGGAAAATCAGTTACTAATGGATGAGTGACTTGAATTGGTGCATCTGCTAGTTGGTCTGCTATTACTTTCCCTTTTATTACCTTACGCTCAACATACTGTATGTCATACTCGCTTAGTATCATGACCCATTTTGCCAACCGACCTGTTAATGCTGTTTGACTTAGTAGATATTTCAATGGATCAATCTTGGCATCCAGTTGTATCTGATGACTGAGCATATAGTGTCTTAGTTTTTGGGATGCAAAGACAACAACGAGGCATGCACGTTCAATGTATGTGTAGTTCAACTCATATCCTATCAGTGTGCGGCTGATGTAATAGATTGCTCTTTCTTTTCCTTCATGATCATTTTGGGCCAACAATGCCCCCAGTGCTGAACTAGTAGTCGAGATGTATAGAATCAATGGCTTTCCATGAATGGGCGGCATGAGTATTGGTATTGATAGCAGGTAATCTTTTATTTGTTGGAAGGCCTCTTGACATTTATCTGTCCATACAAAGGGGACACTTTTGCGCAACAGGTATTGGAATGGATGGCACTTATCTGCCAATTGGGCTATGAAACAGCGAATAGATTGTACTCTGCCCTGCAGAGTTCTGAGTTCACTGATCCCTCTGGGCGGAGGCATGTCTATGATTTCTTTGACCTTTTCCGGATCAACCTCTATGCCTCTTCGGGAAACTATGTACCCTAATAGTTTACCTGACGTGACCCCAAAAACACACTTCTTAGGGTTTAGCCGAACTTTGTACTCTTCATGTCTCTTGAAAATTATGTCGAGTACCTTCAAATGATCTTTCCTAGTTGCTGATTTGGCCAATAGGTCATCTACATAATCTTCCATTATATTGTGCATCATGTCATGGAAGATCGTGGTCATAGCCCTTTGATACGTGGCACCTGCGTTTTTGAGACCGAATGGCATGACGTTCCAACAGTATGTACCTCATGGGCAAGTAAATGTTGTTTTGTGCTAATCCTTAGGGGCAATGCGGATTTGATTATAGCTGGAGAAACCATCCATGAGGGATAGCATCTCATGTCCTGCAGTTAGGTCGACTATGATGTCAATGTTGGGCAAAGGAAAGTCATCCTTTGGACATGCTTTGTTTAGGTCTCAAAAATATGTACATACCCGAATCAACCCATTTGGCTTTGTCACTGGCACTAAATTGGAAATCCATTCAGCATAATCTATAGACCTTATGAATCCGGCATCCAGTAATTTCTTTAACTCGGCCTTGACCAATAGAGCAACTTGAGGGTGCATTTTGCGCAACTTCTGCTTGACTAGTTTAGCATTGGGTAATAGTGGCAGATGATGAAAAACCAGTTTGGGGTCCAATCCTGGCATGTCCGCATAGGACCATGCAAAGTTGATTTTCCGTTCTATAAAGAATTTATGAAATTCCGATTTCTCTTCATTATTCAATGATGCAGCAAATAGGACCATCTTGGGGTCTTCTGCAGTTGAAATGTTATCCTCTATTGTGTCCTCAATAAGCATGGCCGATTTCTCCTATTGCACGGGGAGAAAGTCCAGTCCTCCATCTTTGGGTACCTCAGAGAGGTTTTCACTCGCATATTCGTCCTTTATTTTTACTATTTTATCGTCAAGAGGTGCCTTTCGGTTTTCACCTAGAGATGTTTCATTTTTTACTTTATTTTTAATTTTGCGACTAGAGGACTGGACAGTCTCGCCGAAGTATGCGGTGCAGTCTAAATCAATGGTGAATCCAGATTTGTGGTCCCCACTGGGTATGCCTTCTCGTAATCCCATGAATTAGGCAATTGCCTCATCATTCTGAAATGTGTCTAGAACTGGCGGTCCTTGTTGGTCCCAATCGACTAGTTCAGGGTAAACTAAAGAGATGCCATCGTCAAGGCTAGTGAATTGTGGTGAGGATGCAAACAACATGCAGATGGATTCGGTGATGTTGTAGGTGAGGTTATCATCATCCAACTCTATATCGGACTCTATCCAATATTCTCCTTCACTAGTGTCATATTTGTTGTCGTAATAAGGAGTGAATGTTTTAGAGCCCTGGCTATCAATATCATATGACACTTCGGATTGATTGGGTTGATGGGGTTTAGATGACGGGTGTTGTATGACATGGGAGGTGGTAGTAGGACTTTGACTATTTGGTGCCTGCTCAATTTTGAATGTTTGCCAAAATCATTGTTCAGAGGTCAGTTCCCCTGGTTCGACAAACAAATCATCAAGGAAACAATCACTTAGGGATCGTTCGGAGCCAAATTCCCACTCATGGGAGTCTGTTTCAGTTAGGGTTTCCCTAATAGTCTAGACATTTTTTGAAGCATGTACTCGCTCATTTGAAAGTTTAGAAGTATGTCGATTGTCATTGGCAAGTGATCCAAACCCTAAACCAAGATACTTCAGAATTTGAAAAGTATCTATGGGTTCCCTTCAACCAGTTTTATTTTTTCCAAGGCCACTAGTACCATCGTAGCCTTTAGCCTTCATAAAGTCATAACCTTTGTCATATATTTGAACTGGTAATGGGGGTAATGTGACAGTATCCTTATAGATCCATCCTGTGATGTCAGCAAGGTCTTCCTCACTCATGTCTCCCCACTTGATAAAAACTGTATTCGGTGGAACTTTGAAGGTTTCTTGAGGTTCCATTCTGAAACATGGCTGACCATAGTCCTTGGGAGACTTGGGCATTGTTGTTATGCTATATGTTGTGTGTAGTTTGAGTTCTCCACAGCCAAGGTCCTGGATTGTGACATTGGATTATGTCTTAGAGCTGGTGGAAGGTGGTGGTACGGCGGAAGACGTGGATGGAGCGGATGTGGAAGATGATGTGAGTGTGGAGGGGTCGATGTATTTGGATGACGAGGAGTCAGGTGCTTCTCGGTTAATAGGTACCCAATTTTCAGAGATTCCCCTTAAGTTTGTACAATATGGGAAAGGGTCGGGGTCTCCGTATATGGTTACTTCAATGCTGTCAAATGGAACTTGAGGCATTGATGGTATGTGAAACGAACGACTTTTAAAGCGTTGGATCCATGGGACGGCCCAAGTAAAATGTTATATGGTAGTTCCAAATCCAGGACCTGGCAGGTTGTGTCTACAATGACCGGTCCCACTCTGATAGGGAGAGAGATAACACCCCGTGAAGAGCGTTCCTAATCATCGTATGCTTTGATCACTATGCTTTTCGTTGGATCTACGCACGCATCAGAGAATCCAAGAGCCTTAACCAATTTGAGGGAGAATATATTCAACCCTACTCCACCATCTACTAAAACCCATCTAACTTTGTGCTTGTGGACAAAAGTTTCTATGTGTAATGCGTCATTGTGGTTGGTTTTATGTGATGAGTAGTCTTGATCCGAGAAGGTGACGTGGTGTGGCGTGGTGAGATATCCCACCATAGTTTCAAACTAATTGACATCGATGTCCTTAGGGACTGACGACTCTAAGAGAGTTTTGTCTAGGATTTCTTTGTGTGCGGGAGAGATACAAAGCAACTCAAGGATAGATATTTGCGCGCGAGTCTTTCCTAGCTGGTCAATGAGATTGAACTGACTCTTGGGTTTCCACCGGTGTGTGGTTGGGATAGGTTTTGGCTGTTTAGCAAATGGATTGGGTTGTGATTGTTTAGTCGATGGGCCCGGTATTGTGATTTTGACTTGTCTAGGGGGAGGTGGACCAGCTATAGTGACCTTGCCACTACGAGTTGTAGCATTACATTGGGGTGCTCTTCTAACCGTAATGGTATTGATGTATTCATTTTTAGTTCAGACATTGTTTATAATAGGTCCACCAAAATAGTCGTACTTGACTCGGGCAAAGTTAGCTTGATTCTGCGGACCTAAAGTGGACGCATTATGAGAACCATGATCCTATAGTGGATTCTTGTGGATAGTATGATCTGCATTAGAGGTGAATTGCGATCCACCTACTTCAATGGTGTGATTTTCGATAAGGTCTTGTATGATGTTTTTCAATTGTCGACAGTTAGAGGTTGTATGTCCTTTTGCTCGATGGTATTCGCAAAGTGCATTGTCATTCCACCATGCTGGTTTGAATTGTCCTGGGTCATATGGTTTTATTTCCAGAAGTGTGATGACCCCATGCTAAATGCATTTCTTAAGGACTTCTTCAATGGGTTCACCCAAATGGGTGTAGGTGCGACCCCTAGGAAATTGTCTCATTTGACGATATTGTCTGACATTGGTTTGACCAATTTGGTTGTTTGAAAAAGTATTGGGAGGAGGTGTTAATGTCGTTGTTGGTCTATTTTGTTGTTGAACCCCCTTCAGGGCCAAGACGAGACCTACAGTATTTGCAGTCTTGGCATCAACAATACCGTCATTTGTGACATGCTTATTTTTAACCCAATATTTGTTCTTGTCAGCGGGTGGATTGATGTTCGTGTTTTTGGAACCATATCTCAGTTCTCCCTTTACGATAAGGGCTTTCTCAATCTGGACCCCTTTTTCCACTAATTTTGTGAAGTTTGTGCAACAATGTATTTGTAATGCGAATTTTAGGGGCCCTAGAAGTGTTTGGACGAACATGTCAACTTTTTCCCTTCGAGGAGATATGTCGATGTGACATCGACTAGCAAGGCTTCTCCATTTTTGAAAGAATGGAATAAATGTCTCACCAGAGTCTTCTTGCATGATGATTGCACAAACTAGTGATAGAGGTATCCATGTCAATGTTGTACGCGTAATTTTTTATGAATTTTCGTTTGAGCTCATCCCATGTCTGGATATCTTTTTGTGTTGAAAACCATTCAAGGGCTTGACTCGCCAAACTTTTGGAAAAAAGTCTCATCAAGTATGTTGGTTCGTAGGCGATATCCATACAGTTGGTTGCAAATTCACGAACATGTTCAATGGGATTTGTCTTGCCTCTATATTTTGTGAAGTTGGGTGACACGTATCCTGGCGGAAATGCAAGCATATATAAGTTCGTGTCAAATGGGTATACATCCAAGTCATACGATATTTCTGATTTCCTGCCTGAAATGTACATGTTTTGCATGGTTTTCCCCATATCCCTCATTCTTGCTTTGAGTTCATCTATGGTAGGGTCATTTACATTTCCATATGTTGGATTTCTTGGAGCACCATGTGTTCCTGTCTGGTATGCATGAATGTTGGTGTATTGTGGCGGTATGGATTGTTGTGGTACGTATGATGTGTGTTGTTGGTATTGGAAGTTATGATTTGGTACATGTTGGTGAGTATGAATGTTGGATGAATATGTTGGTATGTGTCCCCCAGCCATGTGTGTCATTATTTGGGGGATGTTGTGAGCATGACTGTTATGGTTTGTCAATGATGTCATGGGTTGTGTTATTTGGCCACCTTGTGTAAATTGTTGGTTTTGTACAAGGGGGACGTTTGTGTTTGTACCTTGGGAGGTAATAACATTTGACTGTGTTGTCATGTTAACATTTTGTTGTTGTCCTTTAATAAAGATACGTCATGTGGCTCCTCCCAAAGGATTTTGTGAAATACCACTGGATGGATGTGTCGAAGTTGTGTTCATGGTAGTAGATGTAGTTGTCAAGGGGGGATTGTTTTGACTTGATGATGCGCCCATGGCATTTACTGTCGTGGTATTTGTTGTGGTCCCAAAGGAAGTATTGCTTGTAGTATTTAGGAGTTGACTACTATGTGACATGTTATGTGCATTATTGGCATTAGGGTCATGAAGTGTCAAATTTAGCGTGTTAACATCAAATCCTTGTGGTAACTTAGCTCCTTCACTCAAAAGCATAGCTATGAATTTGTCTCTGTTCTGACAAGCTATTGTTTCAGCAAGCTGATAGACCTCTGGGTCTTGTGTCAATGCCTCTATGTTTTCCTGAAGTAGTTGACCATTTTCATCTCATTGCAAGTAGAGTTCAAATGTACTGTTTACTGGAGGTTGATTGTCTTGATTGGTAAATGGATCGTAAAAGGTCCAATTTGGGTCATGTGGAGGATTGTTGCCAGTAAATAGGGGGTCTTGCCTAAAGTTTTCCTTTTGTCTCTTTTGTTTTTGAAGTCTGGTTTCAACCATGAAATGAGATCGCTCAAAAGGGAATGACAACTAAATGCAAGTATGATACTATGCGAAGTCTAATTTCAAAATGATAACTAGAATGACTAATGTTTTTGGATTTTTCGTGAATAGGATATGCAATTTGTATGCAATGTAAGACAAGGTTATCTAAGCACTTCTAAGCTCGAACTTTGTTTTTGATTTTGACTGCTAAAGGACTTTGTTGGAAATGACAAGTTGACAAGGTCTAAATGACTAGTGAGTCTTCCTAACTAGACTTTTGAGTTGGAAGAAATCTCACAAAAGAGGACAATGACTAAAAAGGGTGTTTGATAACCTGGTCCAAGAGGGTCTAATTTCGAAAACAATGACTTTGCAAGGTGTGCTTAAGATTTGCCTAATCCTAAGTATGCAAAATATGAACCTAGGGATAGTTTAATGCCAAGTGTATGTAATGAAAAGGAATGAGGTATGAAACCTATGGTGATTAATGCAAGCTAATAGACAAGACTTTGAGCAATATCAAGTTTGGTTTTTGACAGAATCTTCTTGATGACAGTGTTTGACAAACGGTGGACAAGTTGAGGACTTCAAGTCTCGGATGTGAAGTTTTAAGTTTTGACAGGAAAATGCGTCATTTGAAGTTTTAGTTGCGTCTTGGATATGCAAATGTGGTTCAGTAAACTCAAATGCAATTGATCAGGGTGATTGCGCCTCAGACATTTAAATGCAGTTTGATAGATGCGAAAAGTTTGTCTTGTCGTTTTTTATGGAAAATTTGGTCTGTTTGATGAAAGTTTTGTTTCAACTATGATAAAACCAGAAAACACTTGACAAACACAGCATTTCTAAAAGTAAAGTTGTATACCTTGATATCTATCCTACTCTAAATGTGCAAACTAACTAAGAATATGAATGACAAACTATCAAGGACACCTCAAGATAAGCCAAAAGAGAGATAGAATAAGAAAGGAAATGGATAAACAAAATAGAAATGATATCACCTTCCTTGCTATTGATTTCTCCTTGATTGGCCCTTGATTGGAATGGATTGTGTGCTCCTTAGATGATGGATTGAGTGACTAAGATGCAAGATTCTATATGCAAGATGATTAACAAAGATGGTTGAATGATTGAAGAGGCTTGAGGATTCAAATGGATAGCATGTAGTTATCAAAATGCAAAGTGTTTGGGAAAGCAAATGGGCAGCATGTAGTTGCTCAAATCCAAAAGTGTTGAAAATGCCCTTGAGGAGGGGGTATTTATAGAAGAATTTGAATTCTCTAGAGAATTCAATGGTCAAGATTGCTCCAACAAGGCCAAGATGAAGGGATATGGTGGGTTGAGAACCCACAAGCCCTCACATCTTGACATGTGGAGGGTGAAGTGGACAAGAGGATATGAGGTGTAAATGAGGTGTCAAGAAGGTACATGAGGTGGAAAAAGGACATGCACCTTGGGGAGTGAGGAGATTTCCACAAAAAGGGATTTCTTGTCCCCAAGTGGGAGTGAAAGGGACTTTTGAGGAATTTTGGAATTCCTCAAAAATCTACATGGGAAAAGGAAAGGTGGTTGGGGATATAAACTAGGAAGATCTAGAGGATAAAATGTAGACTCCAAGGTGGGACTTGGTCACATGTGGAATTGTGAGAGCAAGTCAAGGTGGGTCACATGTGGAGGTGTGACAAGTCCAAAGGTTCTAGAAGCCCTTGGAAGGATGGAATGTGAATTAAAAATTCACATATAAAAGAGAATCTAGGAAGGAAGAATAAAAGAATTAAGAATTCTGGAGAATGATTAGGCTTAATTAAATCTGTAATAATTTAAGAATGAAAATAAGTTTAAACTGACTTACAAAGGGTTGGAGGATGTGACATCTAATCAGGATTAGGCATGTGCACATCCCTAATGAAGATAGGAGATAGTTAGGATTGATGAGAGAAACCAGTGACATGTGAGAATTAAAATAAATGTAATATTTATTTAATTTATTTGATGAAAAGAAGAGTTAAGGAGGTAAGTATTTAGTATTAATTAAATACCTTAGGGACTAACAATTAGAATTAAATGATGGTAATATTTCTTGTTCTAGGATGCAGAGAGGATGTTTAGATGAAAGACTGATAAATTTGAATGGTCAGAAATGTCAAATTTGGATGTCTCTCAAAGTATGGTACATTCGAATAAACACGATCCTAGAGTTGTTATGACAATATTCACTAGATTCCACGATATAGCATATCGTAGTGTGGTCAGCTTGTTTGGGCTCCCCTTACAGTACTCTCTTCGAGGCCAGCCAAGCTTCCAACCCCACTGAAACTCCCATGGCGAACTGATCACCTCTACTACAAATTGCGAAGGTGTGGATGCCTTCACACCGACCGGTGCTACACTAGCAAATAGAAGGATTTTGGCTTACTACACAAGAGTTTTTAGTTCGGGACCCCCGTTCGAGTGGCCATACATGAGGCAAGAGATTAATCACCATTAAGGTGGCACTCCAACCTGGAGAGGTTAAGCTCAATAGGGTTTAAGGGAGTACAACTCTGTCCATATGACACATCCGCACTCGCAACCTTAGGTTTTCCCTTAAGGTTTACATTTATATACCGGTTGGGGGTAGCTTGGCTTTAGCTCCATTGCCGGTTTGAGTCGCGTTGCGTGATGAAATCCCCAGGCAGGCCCAATTTCTAGAGTTGGTAACCATTTTCTCTTACACCCAAGATCGCCCGAAAGCGCGAGGGGAGAGGATACTCCAATATACCAAGTCAGGGTAAATAACATATTAGAATGGGTCTGGTTTTCTGATCACAAAGTTTTCACCAAGTGAGAGCATACTCACCTACCATTCCACAACCACAATCAAGCATAGCAGACATGAGTTCATTTTATATGCACCAAAATCAAATGTTTGCTAATCTAAGAAAAACAAGCACAAAGTTTATTTTTTTCCTTCTTTGACATATGAATCTACAAGCAATGAATTAGCAGTCTCTTTAAGCAATGGTCTTCGACACATGAATAGGGATCGCCACACGCTACAAAAGAAGATTAGTAACACAAAAAACAAAAAATTAAAAATTAAAAAAACATTAATGACAACAACAAATTAAAATAGTGATAACTTGCTCAAAACTTAACAAAATTTTAAGTGGTAGATATCCATGGAAAGCTAAATACAAGTATGACCTTCAAGGCAATTTTTTCTTAGTCTGCAAAAAAAATCATGAACAAAAGTGGGTTTTAAAAGCTAAATTAAAAAAATAGCAAACAATAAAATAACCATAACTTTCTCAAATCTTAACAAAATTTAAAACCGTTTGATGTTCTGGAAAGCTGAGAGTGAGATCTACAAAACTCAAAAACCATTTGAAAATATTTTATTCGCCTATTTTTCTGTGCTCAAATGAAGGTGACGGGATTTCATATGACGTCTTGGCTATAACCTGCAAAATAGTGAAAAAAAATAAAAACACACAAATTTCTGTCCAAAACGTCAGGTTCACCAATGTAATCAAGGAAAAAATCATGTTTGTTAGATGGTTAGATCAATAACGTAAAAATCCATTGAAATAATGAAGTACAAAGGAAAATGATGAAAAAACAAAAAGAATGATATTACCCAAAATCTTCATCCTCCATGGTTCACCTTCGTTACACCTCCTAGCTTGCAGTAAATAAAGATGCCCTCAGATTCATGAGCAATTATGACAAATGACAAGACTAAAGCAAGTTTTGAAGGATTTACTCAAAATCTAAATACCTATGTCTAAAAGCCTATGATTGGCAATGCTTATGCCTTGATTAAATGACTATAATAATAAATAATGAAATTGCCTATGGAGATTTAAGTGTGAAAGCAAATGCCTATAATAACTATGCAAAAATGTAAAAATGTGCGTGTTCAAAAAATGAGAAGAAGATGGCATTTTATAGAAAATGCCATTTCGAATGGATGGACGAGATAAATTAATAAAATGAATGATTTAGATTATACCCAAGAATCCCTAATTAGGGTTAGGGCAAAATCTTTAATCGAATGGTCAAAATAAAATCGGATCGATGGTGGAAAATAAATGAGACAAATTAATTAGAAAATAAAGATTTTCAAATAATAAGAAGATAAGATTGCCTGATTTGCTTGATTCGAAAAATCAAAGAGATAAGATGTGAACTAAAGATAAGATTTAGAAAATCAAGAATCTGCCCAATTGCTTGATTTTTAGAAGATTAATTACTAATTTGAATTAAAATAATTCAAATTATGGATTTTGAGAGATAATAAATAATCTTTTTCAGATTATTTATCAAAAAGGACTGACAGTTAAGATTGCCATGACATTTTAAATAATTTAATTTATCTAAAATGAGAAGAATATTAATTGGCAATTAAATAATTAAATTTAATTATTTAATTTAGCAGATAAGACCAATTAATTAAATAAATTAATCAATTTATTTAATTAAGACAGTTAGTGACGTATTTAATAAATAAATGAAATTTATTTATTTAATAATCAAGAAGAATTAAATGACAAAGGGGGATTAAATAAATTAAGAAATTTATTTAATTAAAGAAAGACTTAGACAGCAAATGATGTATTTAATAAATAAATAAAATTTATTTATTTAATAATCATGAGAAATAACTGACATGAATTAATTAAATAATTATGAATTATTTAATCAATAGTCGAATGTGGACCAAGGACATAATTAAATGTCTTAATTAAGCTAGGATGAAAGTGGTAAAAATGAAACTTGCAGGCCTAGGTCATTTTTAGGTGTCTACATTTTGCCCCTTTGTCATAATGTCGCTTGTCACATTGTGACAAAGAAAATAAGTCAAGAAATGCCCCAGTGCAAAATAAGATGAGGAAGAATGACGAGGAGGGTATCGGTATGCCCCCTCGAGAGGGCAGACAGGTTCAAGAACATGGGTGTGCTCTCAAAATGGATGAGAAGACTAGAATATGAAGAGACAAAGAAATGTTAGTGAAAAAGATATCGATGATGATATGGATGCAATGCTTATATGAGATGGGTGAGAGAAGATGACATGACTAAAGGAGATGCATGTAATTTCCTAAACCAAATCCTTCAAAACTTTACTGTAGGACTTTTTAATATTTATTGCTCTTAATCATCATTGGGTGGTAAAAATGACATGAATGGATAACAAACACCATGATATGACGTAGACCAAGGTGTGCAAGGTCATCCATTACATTACGTAAGATAAATAGTCATAGACAAGGATGATCATGACTCATACCAAGAGCATGATTGCCCCAGTCTTGTTGTCATAATCAACCTCAAGCAGAAAAAGACAAGGACAAATCATGAAACGTCACTGCTTCTCTAAATCCTGTATCCAGGACATCCTTGAGAAACTAGTGACATGATTGCCAAAATACAAAAATAAAGTCCCTATGATGATATGTCATTGCTTTTCTAAATCCCAGAATCAGGACCTCACTGAGAAGCTAGTAGTTATGCATGTCAATTGTCATGCTATGTCACTGCTTCTCTAAATCCTGCTTAGTGGGATCTCGCTGAAAAACTAATAACATGATAAAAGATCAAAAGACAATTGTCAAGTGTTTGCCAAGTGCATCTGGATATCCACTTTTCTGATGTCAAGATGCCATGTTTGATAATGTTGAGATGTCTGAATGTTTAAAGTTTTGATGACCTTGAAAAATGTTGAGACTTGGTGAATTCAGGAAGGACACATCCTGAATAATGCCGATGTCGAGAGGATTTGATCCCTAATGGTCATAAGGAATCCCTTGAAATAATGACGATGCCTAGGAAGGACACATCTTAAGGCATAAATGATAGAATTGGTTCTTCAGAAGGACTTATCTGAAGAATACTGATGTCAGGAAGAGTGATCTTTAATTGTCAAGAAGATCACTCAAAATGTCGAAAGGACAATGACGATGCCTAGGAAGGACACATCCTAAGGCGTAAATGACAATAGTTATCGTTCAGAAGGATTCATTTGAAGACTAACCGAAATTTGAAATTTTGACTGGTTTCTGATGATTTGACTTGATTTGACTGAATTTGACTTGTGTTTGACTATATGCTGATATTGTCATGATGATATGAGTGACGTGCTGATGAGATTGTCATGCCGAATAAATTATTGTTTTACCTTGTTGTAGGAGTTTTCCCATGTGGAAAATGATTGAAGACTTTTGACATGTGTGCCAGTGTAGTGCCATGAACCCTAATGGACTAACCTAGTGTGGCCTCAGGGGCTCATCAATAGATGGCCTTTCCTATGTCATACACTCAAAGACCTCGTAGTTCGACACGACCAATGATTTTTTCTTGATGACCAAAGATTGTGTCATGATTTTATTTTGACAAACATAAAAAGACTGACCTAATGTCTCGGGGACTCAAATATGAGTCTTGCCTACGTAGAAAATGCGCAGAAACAATGTAGTTCGACAATGACATGGACTAACTGGCATGACTGACTTTGACAAGAAGATGACAATGTGTTCACGTTTCTCGAGCAATTTGATGTTTTTGTTTGAGGTTTTCTTCATGATGTTTTATGATATTTAGGTCTTTTTTCAGGACTTTTTACGATATTTTTGTCTTTTTTCAGGATATTTTGTGATGTTTTTTGATACTTCTTTAGAACATTTTGCCAATGTTTTTGTCTTTTTTCTTTTCTTTTTCGTGATTACTTTTGTTAATGTTTTGTTCTTTTTCAAAAGACATTTTGCCAATGTTTTTTTTTTTTCTTTTTCAAGACATTTTGCCAATGCTTTTTTTTTTATCTTTGTTCAGGACTTTTTGTGATGTTTTTGTGATCATACATGACATCCACAGCGGTTGCATGATAAACATTTTGCCCCTAGTCAGGTCTAAGACTTGGCCACTTGCAAGGGATAAGGACAGGATGCTGCTGACTTGTTAGACGGATAGTTGTCAGGACCTGATGTCAATCATTTAGCTACTATGACAGGTCGGGTAGGATGTGGTGGTGATTTGTGGAATAATGGCAAACATATCTTTCATCCTAGGCCAAGTTAGACAAAGTGACAGTAGATGGCAGAGCAATGATTAATTACGCATGGCATCTGTTTACCAGGTTTTCACCATGGTACTTGTCCAAAGTGTCTGCCACAGTTTTCACTTATTGAACTAATCATTTTTCTCTTTTACTATTTTCATGATTTTATTTTATTTTTGGTGTCACCAAGACGCTTGCCGTGTTTTCATCGTAGGACGATTTTATCATTTTTCAATTTTTATTTAATTTTATGGTTTTTAGCTCCATCCTCTGATGCTATGCGTAGAACTTTCGGAGGTGTAAACTGTTGATGGGCTCTGTCAACTGTTCCCCATCTGGAGTTGCCAATTGATATGCCCCAGAACCAAAAGAAGATATGATAATATAGGGACCTAGCCAGTTTGGTTCAAATTTTCTTGGCTTTTCTCTGTCTGCTTGGTTCTTGGGGTTCTGCATTAGAACTAAGTCGCCGATGTCAAATTTTCTAACCATAACCTTTTTATTGTAGCTGCGACAAAGACGGTTGTGGTATGCTTGGAGATGATTCAATGAGTTTTGTCTTCTTTCATCCAACATTTCCAGCTCATGCAAGCATGATTGTCGGTACTCCTCTTCATTAGTAAGACCCTTCAAAGAGACTCGTAGCAAAGGAATTTCAACCTTAATGGGTAAGATGGCTTCGGTACCGAAGACTAGGGTGAATGGGGTGGCTCCTGTAGGTGTACGAATGCTAGTTTGGTAAGCCCACAGAGCAAGGTTAAGTTGTATGTGCCAGTCGTGGCCAGCATCATTGACAGTCTTTTTTAGAATTTTTACAATGGTTTTATTCAACGCCTCAGCTTGGCTGTTTCCTTGTGGGTAGTATGGAGATGAAAAGTGGTGTTGGATATGGAATCACTCACATAACTCACGTACGTCTTGGTTTTTGAACGGACATCCGTTGTCAGTGATGATGGACTATGGAAGGCCATATCGGCAAATGATGTAGTTGAGGATGAACTTTGATATTTGTTTGCTTGTAATATATGTCAATGGGATGGCTTCAATCCACTTTGTGAAATACTCAGTGGTGGTAATAATGAATTTATGGCCATTGGATGAGGTTGGATTAATCTTACCTACGAGATCGAGTCCCCATTGAGCAAAGGGCCACAGAGAAGTGATGGGCCAAAGTTCCTGTGCTGTAGCATGGACCAGGTCACTGTGTATTTGACATTTGTGATAAGTCTTGACATATTCAATTGCATCTTTTTCCATTGTCAGCCAATAATATCCAAGTCTCGTTAGTTTCTTAGCTAGTGTAGGACCACTTGAATGAGATCCGCATATACCATCATGCACTTCTCGTAAGGTCGTACATGCTTCGTCGGTGTCGAGACATCTAAGGAGGGTATCATCGAAACTACGACGGTATAGGGTGTCACTGACAATGGCATATCTTACAGATTTCCTAATGAAGGACTTCCTTTAGTTATTGGACAGGTTTGATGGAAGAGTTTGAGATTTTAAGTAGTCGTAAATGTCCTGATACCAAGGAGAGTTGGGACCAACTAGTTCACACACCATTTCTGACTCTGGGATATCGTATGCCGGTATCAAAAGTTGTTCTACTAAGAACTCAAATTGTGGCACATTTTTAGGGATGTCCAATAGAGAACTGATAGTAGCCATTGCATCACCGCTTTGTTATGTACTCGGGATTTGCTCAAAAGAAATCAGTTGGAAGTACGTCCGGAAATTTTCCACCATCCTCTTGTAGGGAAGCAACTTCTCATCCTTTATTTCATAGTCATCATTCACTTGGTTGATTATTAACTGGGAATCCCCGAATACAAGCAATGTCTGAATTTTCCATTTGATTGCTAACTTGAGACCTGTGACCAGTGCTTCATATTCGGCAATGTTATTTGTATAGGGGAAAGCGATCCTAATGACTTTAGGAATTGAATCTCCCCTGCGGGTGTGATAAAACAAGATCTTCTAGCACCTCGAGCTAGCTTTTGACCCGTGATGAGACCCATCAAAATATAGCCTATGGTGTTGCCTACCCGCATGAAAAATGGAATCACCTGAAAATCCCGCTACTAATGGAGAGTGGATTGAATCGCGCATCCCGTCAGTTTGATATTATTTGTCCTTTTATTGCCTTATGCGCGACATATTATATGTCATACTCACTTAGTATCATAACCCATTTTGCCAACCGGCCTGTTAATGCCACCCGACTTAAGAGGTATTTCAGTGGATCAATCTTGGCAACCAACTGTGTCTGGTGACTAAGCATATAGTGTCTTAATTTTTGAGATGCAAAACAATAAAGAAGGCATGCCCGTTCAATGTATGTGTAGTTCAACTCAAAGCCTATCAGTGTGCGGCTGATGTAATAGATTGCTCTTTCTTTTCCTTCATGATCATCTTGGGCCAGCAATGCCCCCAGTGCTGAACTAGTAGTTGAGATGTATAGAATCAATGGCTTTCCATGAATGGGTGGCATGAGTACTGGTGTTGAAAGCAGGTAATTTTTTATTTGTTGGAAGGCCTCTTGACATTTATCCGTCCATACAAAGGGGACACTTTTGCGCAACAGGTACTGGAACGGGTGACACTTATCTGCCAATTGGGCTATGAAACGCCGAATAGATTGTACCCTGCCCTGCAGAGTTCTGAGTTCACTGATCCCTCTGGGCGGAGGCATGTCTATGATTGCTTTGACCTTTGCCAGATCAACCTCTATGCCTCTTCGGGAAACTATGTACCCTAATAGTTTACCTGACGTGACCCCAAAGACACACTTCTTAGGGTTTAGCCGAACTTTGTACTCTTCAAGTCTCTTGAAAATTATGTCGAGTACCCTCAAATGATCTTTCCTAGTTGTTGATTTGGCCAACAGGTCATCTACATAATCCTCCATTATATTGTGCATCATGTCATGGAAGATCGTGGTCATAGCCCTTTGGTATGTGACACCTGCATTTTTGAGGCCGCAGGGCATGACGCTCCAACAGTATGTACCCCATGGGCAAGTAAATGCTATTTTGTGTTGATCCTCAGGAGCAATGCGGATTTGATTATAACCAAAGAAACCATCCATGAGGGATAGTATCTCATGTCCTGCAGTTAGGTCGACTATGATGTCAATGTTGGGCAAAGGAAAGTCATCCTTTGGACATGCTTTGTTTAAGTCTCGGAAATCTGTACATACCCGAATTAGTCCATTTGGCTTTGTCACCGGCACTAGGTTGGAAATCCATTCAACATAATCTATAGACCTTATGAATTCGGCATCCAGTAATTTCTTTAACTCGGCCTTAACCAATAGAGCGACTTGAGGGTGCATTTTGCGCAACTTCTGCTTGACTGGTTTAGCATTGGGTACTAGTGGCAGATGATGTAGAACCAGTGTGGGGTCCAATCCTGGCATGTCAGCGTAGGACCATGCAAATTTTATTTTCCGTTCTGCAAAGAATTTATGAAATTCCAGTTTCTCTTCATTAGTCAATGATGCGCAAATAGGACCATCTTGGGGTCTTCCTCGGAGTTGAAATATTATCCTCTATTGTGTCCTCAATAAGCATGGTTGATTTCTCCTATTGCACCTGAGAAAGTCCAAATTTCTCCATCTTTGGGCTTCTCGTAGAGGTTTTCACCCCACAAGATTCATTCCTTTATTTTTACTATTTTATCATCAAGAGGTTCTTCGTTTTCACCTAGAGATCTTTCTTTTTATTTATATGCATTTTTGTGACTAGAGGACTGAATAATCTCACTGGCATGTGGTGCGCCTAAATCAATGGCGAATCCGTGATTTGTGGTCCCCTAATCGGCATGCCTTCTCGTATCCCATGAATTCGCAATTGCCTCATCATTCTGAAATGTGTCCAGAACTGGCGGTCCTTGTTGGTCCCAATCGACTAGTTCAGGGTAAACTAAAGAGATGCCATCGCCAAGGCTAGTGAATTGTGGTGAGGATGTCGATAGCATGCAGATGGATTCGGTGATGTTGTAGATGAGGTTATCATCATCCAACTCTATATCAGACTCTATCCAATATTCTCCTTCACTAGTGTCATATTCGTTGTCGTAATAAGGAGTGAATGTTTTAGAGCCCTGGCTATCAATATCATCTGACACTTCGGATTGATTGGGTTGATGGGGTTCAGATGACGGGTGTTGTATGGCATGGGAGGTGGTAGTAGGACTTTGACTATTTGGTGCCTACTCAATTTTGAATGTTTTCCAAAATTGTTGTTCAGAGGTCAGTTCCCCTGGTTCGACAAACAAATCATCAAGACAACAGTCACTTAGGGATCATTCGGAGCCAAATTCCCACTCATGGGATTTTGTTTCGGTTAGGGTTTCCCTAGTAGTCTCGACACTTTTTGAAGCATGTACTCGCTCATTTGAAAGTCCAGAAGTATGTCAATCGTCATTGGCAAGTGATCCAAACCCTAAACCAAGATACTTCAGAATTTGAAAAGTATCTATGGGTTCCCTTTGACCAGTTTTATTTTTTCCAAGGCCACTAGTACCATCATAGCCTTTAGCCTTCATGAAGTCATAACCTTTGCCATATATTTGAACTGGTAATGGGGGTAATGTGATAGTATCCTTATAGATCCATCCTATGATGTCAGCAAGGTCTTCCTCACTCATGTCTCCCCACTTGATAAAAACTGTATTCGGTGGGACTATGAAGGTTTCTTGAGGTTCCATTCTGAAACATGGCCGCACTATATCTTTGGCACCAGGGTCGTTGTTATGCCGTATGTTGTGTGTGTGCGCTTTGAGTTCTCCATAGCCAAGGTCCCCGATTGTGACAAGTGATCTCCGCCTGGAGCTGGTGGGGAAGGTGGTGGTATGGCGGAAGACATGGATGGAGCGGATGTGGAAGATGACGTGAGTGTGGAGGGGTCGATGTACTTGGATGACGAGGAGTCAGGTGCTTCTCGATTAATAGGTACTCAGTTTTCGGAGATACCCCTTAAATTGGTACAATATTGGAAAGGGTCGGGGTCTCCGTATATGGTTACTTCTGTACCATCAAAAGGAAACTTGAGGCATTGGTGGTATGTGGATGGAACGGCTTTTAAAGCATGGATCCATGGACAACCAAGTAAAATTTTATATGGTAGTTCCAAATCCAGGACCTGGCAGGTTGTGTCTACAATGACTTGTCCCACTCTGATAGGGAGAGAGATAACACCCCTTGAAGAGTGTTCCTCGTCATCATATGCTTTGATCACTATAAGCTTTTCATCGGGTCTACACACACATTAGAGAACCCTAGAGCTTTAACCAATTTGAGGGAGCATATGTTCAACCCTGCTCCGCCATCTACTAAAACCCGCCTAACTTTGTGCTTGTGGACAAAAGTTTCTATGTGTAATGCATCATTGTGGTTGGTTTTATGTGATGAGTAGTCTTGATCCGAGAAGGTGACGTGGTGTGGCATGGTGAGATATCCCACCATAGTTTCAAACTGATTGACATCGATGTCCTTAGGGACCGATGACTCTAGGAGAGTTTTGCCTAGGATTTCTTTGTGCACAGGAGAGATACGAAGCAG